>ONZH01021909.1:0-149466 GCA_900303285.1 Rhinella marina | reverse complement strand
GTGACATCACTGTGTTATTATCCCTGTTACTGTGACATCACTGTTTATTATCCCTGTACTGTGACATCACTGTGTTTATTATCTCTGTACTGTGACATCACTGTGTTTATTATCTCTTTACTGTGACATCACTGTGTTTATTATCTCTGTACTGTGACATCACTGTGTTTATTATCTTTGTACTGTGACATCACTGTGTATATTATCCCTGCACTGTGACATCATTGTGTTTATTATCTCTGTACTGTGACATCACTGTGTTTATTGTCCCTGTACTGTGACATCACTGTGTTTATTATCTCTGTACTGTGACATCACTGTGTTTATTATCCCTGTACTGTGACATCACTGTGTTTATTATCTCTGTACGGTGACATCACTGTGTTTATTATCTCTGTACTGTGACATCACTGTGTTTATTATCCCTGTACTGTGACATCACTGTGTTTATTATCCTGTACTGTGACATCACTGTGTTTATTATCTCTGTACAGTGACATCACTGTGTTTATTATCTCTGTACTGTGACATCACTGTGTTTTATTATCCCTGTACTGTGACATCACTGTGTTTATTATCCCTGTACTGTGACATCACTGTGTTTATTATCTCTGTACTGTGACATCCACTGTGTTTATTATCCTGTTACTGTGACATCACTGTGTTTATTATCCCTGTACTTTGACATTCACTGTGTTACTATCTCTGTACTGTGACATCATTGTGTTTATTATCCCTGTACTGTGACATCACTGTGTTTATTATCTCTGTACTGTTACATCACTGTGTTATATATCTGTACTGTGACATCACTGTGTTTATTATCCCTGTACTGTGACATCGTTGTGTTTATTATCCCTGTACTGGACATCATTGTGTTTATTATCCCTGTACTGTGACATTACTGTGTTTATTATCTCTGTACTGTGACATCACTGTGTTTATTATCTCTGTCCTTTGACATCATTGTGTTATTATCCCTGTACTGTGACATTTACTGTGTTTTTATCTCTGTCCTTTGACATCATTGTGTTTATTATCCCTGTACTGTGACATCACTGTGTTTATTATCCCTGTACTGTGACATCACTGTGTTTATTATTCCCTGTACTGTGACATCACTGTGTTTATTATCTTAGTACTGTGACATCACTGTGTTTATTATCCTGTACTGTGACATCACTGTGTTTATCATCTCTGTACTGTGACATCACTGTGTTTATTATCCTGTACTGTGAAATCACTGTGTTTATTATCTCTGTACTGTGATATCACTGTGTTTATTATCCCTGTACTGTGACATCACTGTGTTTATTATCTCTGTACTGTGACATCACTGTGTTTATTATCCCTGTACTGTGACATCACTGTGTTTATTTTCCCTGTACTGTGACATCACTGTGTTTATTATCCCTGTACTGTGACATCACTGTGTTTATTATCCCTGTACTGTGACATCACTGTATTTATTATCCCTGTACTGTGACATCACTGTGTTTATTATCCCTGTACTGTGACATCACTGTGTTTATTATCTCTGTACTGTGACATCACTGTGTTTATTATCTTTGTACTGTGACATCACTGTGTTTATTATCCCTGTACTGTGACATCACTGTGTTTATTATCTCTGTACTGTGACATCACTGTGTTTATTATCCCTGTACTGTGACATCACTGTGTTTATTATCCCTGTACTGTGACATCACTGTGTTTATTATCCCTGTACTGTGACATCATGTGTTTAATATCCTTACTGTGACATCACTGTGTTTATTATCTCTGTACTGTGACATCACTGTGTTTATTATCCCTGTACTGTGACATCACTGTTTTTATTTTCTCTGTACTGTGACATCACTGTGTTTATTATCTCTGTACTGTGACATCACTGTGGTTATTATCTCTGTACTGTGACATCACTGTTTTTATTATCTCTGTACTGTGAAATCACTGTGTTTATTATCTCTGTACTGTGACATCACTGTGTGTCACGTACCGTGTGGTTATCGTGACACGTGTTCCATGTTGCTCATGTTTGTGCCCTGGTATTCCGGATTTGGTTGTATGCTGGTTGCCAGGGGCTACGTGTATATTGGTGGTGTCTCGGTTGTTCTCCGTGACACGGCTTCCATGTTGCTCATGTTTGTGTCCTGGCATTCTGGCTGCGGTAGTAGGCCGTGGTTGCCAGGGGCAACGTGTAGTTTTGGTTGCTGGTATGTTCCCTTATTGCATACTTCCTTCCTTCCCTGTCTGGTTCTCATGGGGTTAACATATTGACCTGGGTGTGGTCACTAGGTGCTTTTATTCTGTTGTTGCTAGCCTGGTGGGTTAGTTGTGCTCCAGCCTCCGTTGGTGCTGGAGCTATGCACCTTTCCTGGGATTCCATCTGCCCAGTCCTTGTGGCCACTTAATATGTCATCGAGGTCTTCCCGAGGTCCTCTCATCCCCTTCCCTTATTCCTGTTGTGTGGTTTATGTATGGGTGGGTGTTTGGTCTGTGACTGCCATGTGTCTTCTGACATGGAGTCCAGACATTCCCTGTATGTATGTGCCTTCGGTGAGAGGGCTCCAGGGTTCCCCGGAGGGGGAACAGCGATACTGTGAGTTGTTGCCGGTGAGCTGGTTCCTGGGTTTGTTGTGTGTACTGAGTCCTGTTAGGTGTTCGGGTTCCAGTACATGTGCCTGGGCTGCAGTCTTTGGTGTATGGACTGCTTGTGCTTCTATCAGCAGTATCAGCAGGTAGTTGCCAGGTGCACCGGGACCATCCTGGAGGTGCAGCCAGTGAGTTCTGGATAAGTGCATCCCTACCATCTGGGGCTCTGTGAAGAACGGGGCTCACTGGGTTTCTGCCCTCTGGGTTTGGTTTCTGGTGTTTCCGGTGCACTTGGTTCAGTGGTTTTCCTTGCCTGCTGATCGGTTTTCATCTCACTGTAGTGTATCGGTGTATGCTCGGTGTGGAGTTTCCCCTCCCACACCGTAGCAGCGTGACACTGTGTTTATTATCTCTGTACTGTGACATCACTGTTTTTATTATCTCTGTACTGTGAAATCACTGTGTTTATTATCCCTGTACTGTGACATCACTGTGTTTCTTATCCCTGTACTGTGACATCACTGTGTTTAATATCCCTGTACTGTGACATCACTGTGTTTATTATCTCTGTACTGTGACATCACTGTGTTTATTATCCCTGTACTGTGACATCACTGTTTTTATTATCTCTGTACTGTGACATCACTGTGTTTATTATCTCTGTACTGTGACATCACTGTGTTTATTATCCCTGTACTGTGACATCACTGTGTTTATTATCTCTGTACTGTGACATCACTGCGTTTATTATCTCTTTACTGTGACATCACTGTGTTTATTATCTCTGTACTGTGACATCACTGTGTTTATTATCTTTGTACTGTGACATCACTGTGTTTATTATCCTGTACTGTGAAATCACTGTGTTTATTATCCCTTTACTGTGACATTACTGTGTTTATTATCTCTGTACTGTGACATCACTGTTTATTATCCCTGTACTGTGACATTACTGTGTTTATTATCTCTGTACTGTGACATCACTGTTTATTATCCCTGTACTGTGACATTACTGTGTTTATTATCCCTGTACTGTGACATCACTGTGTTTATTATCTCTGTACTGTGACATCACTGTGTTTATTATCCCTGTACTGTGACATCACTGTGTTTATTATCCCTGCACTGTGACATCATTGTGTTTATTATCTCTGTACTGTGACATCACTGTGTTTATTATCCCTGTACTGTGACATCACTGTGTTTATTATCTCTGTACTGTGACATCACTGTGTTTATTATCCTGTACTGTGACATCACTGTGTTTATTATCTCTGTACGGTGACATCACTGTGTTTATTATCTCTGTACTGTGACATCACTGTGTTTATTATCCCTGTACTGTGACATCACTGTGTTTATTATCCTGTACTGTGACATCACTGTGTTTATTATCTCTGTACGGTGACATCACTGTGTTTATTATCTCTGTACGGTGACATCACTGTGTGATTATCTCTGCACGGTGACATCACTGTGTTTATTATCTCTGTACTGTGACATCACTGTGTTTATTATCTCTGTACGGTGACATCACTGTGTTTATTATCTCTGTACTGTGACATCACTGTGTTTATTATCCTGTACTGTGACATCACTGTGTTTATTATCTCTGTACTGATACATCACTGTGTTTATTATCTCTGTACTGTGACATCACTGTGTTTATTATCTCTGTACGGTGACATCACTTTGTTTATTATCCCTGTACTGTGACATCACTGTGTTTATTATCTCTGTACTGTGACATCACTGTATTTATTATCTCTGTACGGTGACATCACTTTGTTTATTATCCCTGTACTGTGACATCACTGCGTTTATTATCTCTGTACTGTGACATCACTGTGTTTATTATCCCTGTATGGTGACATCACTTTGTTTATTATCCCTGTACTGTGACATCACTATGTTTATTATCCCTGTACTGTGACATCACTGCGTTTATTATCTCTGTACTGTGACATCACTGTGTTTATTATCCCTGTATGGTGACATCACTTTGTTTATTATCCCTGTACTGTGACATCACTATGTTTATTATCCCTGTACTGTGACATGACTGTGTTTATTATCCCTGTACTGTGACATCACTGTGTTTATTATCTCTGTACTGTGACATCACTGTGTTTATTATCCCTGTATGGTGACATCACTTTGTTTATTATCCCTGTACTGTGACATCACTGTGTTTATTATCTCTGTACTGTGACATCACTGTCTTTATTATCCCTGTACTGTGACATCACTGCGTTTATTATCCCTGTACTGTGACATCACTGTGTTTATTATCTCTGTACTGTGACATCACTGTGTTTATTATCTCTGTACTGTGACATCACTGTATTTATTATCTCTGTACTGTGACATCACTGTGTTTATTATCCCTGTACTGTGACATCACTGTGTTTATTATCTCTGTACTGTGACATCACTGTGTTTATTATCTCTGTACTGTGACATCACTGTGTTTATTATCCCTGTACTGTGACATCACTGTGTTTATTATCTCTGTACTTCACTGTGTTATCCTGTCTGATCACTGTGTTTATTATCCCTGTACTGTGATATCACTGTGTTTATTATCTCTGTACTGTGTCATCACTGTGTTTATTATCCCTGTACTGTGATATCACTGTTTACATACTGTGTTTATTATCCCTGTACTGTGATATCACTGTGTTTATTATCCCTATACTGTGACATCACTGTGTTTATTATCTCTGTACTGTGACATCACTGTGTTTATTATCCCTGTACTGTGACATCACTGTGTTTATTATCTCTGTACTGTGTCATCACTGTGTTTATTATCCCTGTACTGTGACATCACTGTGTTTATTATCTCTGTACTGTGACATCACTGTGTTTATTATCCCTGTATATCAGAGAGATCAAAAGAATAATAAGCTTTTTTTTCTCTGTGATATACGAGGTAAGTATGACTTTTCTGTAGGTTCTTGGTTATGTCTTCTACTTTATTAGACTTCTGTACTAGGACCCATTGTCAGGGGCTTGTTACGCTGCTGTCGGCCGCTCTGATTGTTGCTGCACTATTTGTCAGGTTACTTCACATGTCAGTCTGATCCTCTCCACTCGCTGCGCTGGTTTTAGGGTCATTTACTTGCAGATCTGTTTTACCTGCCACACGCTCGGTTGTCTTCATGCACATTGATCCTATGTTCTGTCCTGGAGGGAGAGACAGCCACATGGTCGCCCATTAGGTTCATACACTGTAGCCACAGTCAATATAGGGCCAGAATATGGTGGGACCTTGAGCCTAGTTTGACCGACTATCCTTCTCATTAGAGACAATGAAGCTTTGCAGGAACCAAATAAGGTAGAAGAACGTCTGTGCCGAAAATAAGTCAAGTCCCAACCCCCCTTCCCCAGTACCAGTGCGGTGATCATTTTAGATATAAGGCGCCCCCTCCATGAGATGTAGCTCATACCTCCTCCTTCCTACTTTGCAGTGGAGCCTTTTGCCCCCTCGGGCACCCGCACCCAGGTCTGACGGCCACCTCTGCACCCCCTCTAGATGCCCCCCTGATCTATGTGTGGTGTCTATGCTTATCCTTGTAGTTCACGTCCGATTTTTAGCCTCCGTCTCATCCAGAACAGAACCGTCAGTCTAATTACCTTTATAAATGTGGATTTTTGTAAAAAATCAATGTCTCCTATAAATCTAATCACAGAGAAGCTGCATCTGATCTTCCCGGAATCGTCATCCGGGTAAATGATATCTGCGTCTGCTCATGTCTCAGATTCGGGTCCTTATATGAGGAGTCTCCCTCTATAACATCAGTGACTCAGAGGACAACGTCTAACCATTGAAAAAAGCGGCACAAACGGTCGTCCTCCATTGTAGATTTTCATAATCTGGTCTCGGCTGCTGACTTTAACTGTATGAATCTTGTTTACTCTCCCGAGTGTCGGCTTCTGTCTTTTTTATGTCTGGTTGATGTTCAAACAACTCAAATATTCTGCAGGAAAAACGTCTGGAGAAAAATAAAAACCAAGAAACGTGGCCACGAAGAGCTTAAGAAGAGGAATAAATATTCGTTTTCTGCCATGTCGATCGCGTAAGGGACGATGTAATGGAGACGTGTACATTATTGTTAGCAAGGCGCGCGCTGTTCTACGCGATCGGTACTCAGGGCAGGCGACGATCTGATACTTGATGTGGCCTAGGACTAATGGTGGTCATGCACCTTTGTCTAAAGTGGATCAAAAAGGACAATTTCATCCAAAACAATCATTTGTTGCATGAAATTTAAAGGGGTATTGTCATCTAGGATATGCCCCCATTGTCTTATAGGTGCAGGTCTCACCACTATATCGAGAACGAAGCGGGGGGAGCTCTGAGCCTGGAGGACCCTGAGTTTCCCGCGGTCCGACCACCACCAGGCGCAGCCCCTCCCCCCGCTGTGCTCATAGAAAGGAATGGGAGTGCACCGCGCAAGCGCGTCCCAGCTCCCATTAATTTCTATTGAGCCAACGAAAATAGCCGAGTCAGCGCTCGGCTATTTTCGGCGGCCTCATAGAAATTAATGGAGGGCGGCTGCACATGCGCAGTGCGCCCTCCTTCTCTTTTGGGAACCCGTTCTCGATATAGGTGCGAATCCCAGCGGTGGGACCCGCATCTATAAGACAATGGGGACATATCCTAGCGATATGCCCCCATTGTCCAAGATGGGAATACCCCGTTAATGGAAAGATCACTTTAGCCAACCAAGGATAGTCTATCATCATAAGGAAAGAAGTTGTCCATGTGTAACATTTTTGTGCATTAGTGATGAGGTCCCAGACAATGGATCCGCGGGGAAACGTTCCCAGAAAGATCACTAGTTCATCAACTGGTGTCACTGAAAAAGTATGACCAGCGTAAACGACTGTAATCAATGATCATCAGTGGAATGATCGTTCTCCAGGAGACTGTGCAATGATGAGATTGTCAACCAACTTCTGTCTAATGTGTGTGGTCACCTTAAGGGGACATTAAAAGGGAATTCCACCTTTAGTTATGCTCCGACCTTTTGTTTCCTTCTAATATGACTCCCTCTGATTCCCAGTCCTGAGGGGACATGGACTGGGGTTTCAATGGGAATTATCAACATGTATCAAAAGATGGTCTAAACTGTAACTTATTAGCCACTGGCTAGACTGTGGTGCGGAGTCTAAGCAATGCCTTGGCCTTCACCATTAACTCACACAAGGGGAGGGGGAGTTGGCTGCTGGGGACCACCAGGAGAGCAGCCAGGATGCTACAGCCTATCGATGAGTCAGGAACGAAAACTGGAGGAAGCCAGAGATCATGAGCAAGAATGGCACCAGAGGTAGAATCCGGAGAACTGGAACGTAGTCAACAGTAGCCAGGAGTCTGGACCAGGCATAGTATCTGAAAGACAAGGCAGGAGAGGGTTCAGAGGAGGGCAACTAAAGTCATAACTGGAATGGGTGGACTACAGGTCCCAGAAAGATTATCAAAATTAGGGACGACTGAGGGGAGAGCTAATAACTATGTATAAATATATCAGGGGTCAGTACAGAGATCTCTCCCATCATCTTTTATCCCCAGGACTGTGACTGTGACGAGGGGACATCCTCTGCGTCTGGAGGAAAGAAGGTTTGTACACAAACATAGGAGAGGATTCTTTACGGTAAGAGCAGTGAGACTATGGACTCTTTACTGTAAGAGCAGTGAGACTATGGACTCTTTATGGTAAGAGCAGTGAGACTATGGACTCTTTACTGTAAGAGCAGTGAGACTATGGACTCTTTACTGTAAGAGCAGTGAGACTATGGACTCTTTACTGTAAGAGCAGTGAGACTATGGACTCTTTACAGTTAGAGCAGTGAGACTGTGGATTCTTTACTGTATGAGCAGTGAGACTGTGGACTCTTTACTGTAAGAGCAGTGAGACTATGGACTCTTTACTGTAAGAGCAGTGAGACTATGGACTCTTTACTGTAAGAGCAGTGAGACTATGGACTCTTTACTGTAAGAGCAGTGAGACAATGGACTCTTTACTGTAAGAGCAGTGAGACTATGGACTCTTTACTGTAAGAGCAGTGAGACTATGGACTCTTTATGGTAAGAGCAGTGAGACTATGGACTCTTTACTGTAAGAGCAGTGAGACTATGGACTCTTTACGGTAAGAGCAGTGAGACTATGGACTCTTTACTGTAAGAGCAGTGAGACTATGGACTCTTTACGGTAAGAGCAGTGAGACTATGGAACTCTCTGCCTGAGGAGGTGGTGATGGTAAGTTCACTATAAGAGATCAGGAGGGGCCTGGATGTATTTCTGGAGGGTAATAATATTATAGGTTATAGTTACTAGTGAGGGGTCGTTGATCCAGGGAGTTATTCTGATGTCTGATTGGAGTCGGGAAGGAATTCTTTCCCCTAAAGTGAGGAAAATTGGCTTCTACTTCACAGGGTTTTTTTTTTGCCTTCCTCTGTATCAACTTGCAGGATAACAGGAAGAACTGGATGGACAGAGGGATTTTTTCGGCCTTATAAACTATGTTCCTGTGTTTAGGATCGTAGTTAGGAAACAAGGCCAAGAACAGGCAGAGGAACAATCAAATATCAGTCCAGATGTACAAGAAACAAGGAGCCTGAAAGGAAGAAGATTGATCACCGGGCAATGTGTGGCAACTAGATGCCCATTTAAACAATCCATCAGGCCAGATGCTGCTATGTGATAGGAGCAGTAAAGTCATGGTCCAAACCAACAGGACTGTGGGAACAACCAGGCACTGGAGGAGGAGAAGAAGAAGTGACTGTTAGAAGGAGCAGCGGACACTCCCCAAGACACACCACTGGAACCCAAGAAGATGAGTAACACTAATCTGAATCTTTAATTCCATCTTTAGCTAATTTCTTCTTCAACTTATTCCTAGAACTAAGTAGATATGGAACTTGTGTATAACTAGTTACATAACTGTTACATAACTGTAACTTTATGTAACAAATCTGAGGCCTACATTGCTGGGCAAAGATGTCTAAAACTTTCTTGTTGAAATCAATGGAGACATGGGTAAAACCATCCAAGTTATTCAAATCTATGACAAAGGGAAAGGGGCCTCACAGGACTGATGGACCAGGATGAAGACTTAGTTTTCAAATGACCAAAGCCTCTTAACATATGGAGAATACAAAGCATGACGTCAACAATTTATGGCAACCCCTGATGAGCCCTGGAAAGGACTGAGATCTTCTATAGAATCCAATGTCATTCTTCTAATCTTCTAAGATGTCTCCATGTATCTACAGGTGGCCCCTCTACGATGCTGTGTCAGATATTTCCAGGTTTGTCGGCTTTGTCCTTCAGTAGAATTATAGTAACTTTGCTATAAAAAAAATGTTCCTGTTTGTTCTCAACTTTATCTGAAACGTCTGTGGTTCTGATAAGCTGCTCTGACGAAGAAAACCAACTAAGGAGAACAGTTGTAGATAGAAAACATAAAACTCGATGCTGGAACAAAGCCAGTTTCTAATAGCCTGCTGTTCTAGCGAAACCACAGAACACACCTGATAGAGACGAGGCGGCTGAATCTCTCACCGCACAGCACCGGCTGACCGGATTGGTTTCCCTTGGGGAGAAGTAGATGATGTCCCATCAGGACTTGGCTTTCAAGGGTGTATGTCCATCATTACGGATCAAGAAAAGCAGGAGATATTTATCATTGTGGAAGAAGATCGAAGAGGCCTGGAACATGATGGAAATGGTACTTTACTGACAATGTGTTTTGGCATTGAGGCGATGACTTTGTCCGGCCGGGCACAACCCTGAACATCATTCCTAACCCTTTTTTCTGCATTTTTTTTTTGCCCCAGTGATCTCCGCACCATTTTGCTTTATTCCAAGCCTTCATGGTTGGGTCATGGTATAGAAATTTAAACACAAGAGAATTCAACAAGACATGAGCAATTGGACTTCTTCTCAGTGTCCCATCTCAGAACAGATGGACTTCATATGTGGTATCCTCTTGATACCATTCACCTGCAAGAGAAGATGGGTTGACGGTCTCCTTGGACTGGAAAGACGGGACCAACATGGACTGAGAAGCCCTCTCCCCCACCCTGTATCAGCTGTAGGAACATTCTTTGCTCACGTGCCCTCTAGACCTTCTCTGGTAGACACCAAATCACTTCAGCACCGTTTAGTTATCTCACAGTTATTTGTGCTGGCCATTCAAATTAGCAGAACTTAAAGTGGTTATCCCATGAATAATGTCAAATAATGTCAAAAATGAAAATCAGACATCCTATAGTACATGGCAATCTCTTTCTAACAAAGTTAGAACCAGCCCTGTACCTCACATGGATCCAGAGATCTCCCCATTCATTGCTCTGCTAGATTTATATCAAGCTGACAGCTCGGGGAGTGTCTTTTCTGCTGCAGCTCAGGAGGCGTGTCCATGCGCTCCCTATCACAGCTCAGGAGGCGTGTCCATTCTCTACCTATCACAGCTCAGGAGGCGTGTCTCAGCTCTCCCTATCACATCTCAGGAGGCGTGTCTCAGGTCTCCCTATCACAGCTCAGGGGGCGTGTCTCAGCTCTCCCTATCACAGCTCAGGGGGCGTGTTTCAGCTCTCCCTATCACAGCTCAGGGGGCATGTCTCAGCTCTCCCTATCACAGCTCAGGAGGCGTGTCTCAGGTCTCCCTATCACAGCTCAGGGGGCATGTCTCAGCTCTCCCTATCACAGCTCAGGGGGCGTGTCTCAGCTCTTCCTATCACAGCTCAGAAGGCGTGTCTCAGCTCTCCCTATCACATCTCAGGAGGCGTGTCTCAGGTCTCCCTATCACAGCTCAGGGGGCGTGTCTCAGCTCTCCCTATCACAGCTCAGGGGGCGTGTCTCAGGTCTCACTATCACAGATCAGGAGGTGTGTCTCAGCTCTCCCTATCACAACTCAGGGGGCGTGTCTCAGCTCTCCCTATCACAGCTCAGGGGGCGTGTCTCAGCTCTCCCTATCACAGCTCAGGGGGCATGTCTCAGCTCTCCCTATCACAGCTCAGGGGGCGTGTCTCAGCTCTCCCTATCACAGCTCAGGGGGCGTGTCTCAGCTCTCCCTATCACAGCTCAGGAGGCAGTTGAAAGATGAAACTGAACATGTGCGGCCTTCTCAGTCAGCAGGTCAAAGAAATAAAAAATTAAGTGGCACTACACAGATACATTTTATTGAATAACTCAGTGGCTATACAAAATTTTTAATTAAATGCAATTACAAAGGTATTCAGATCCAGTAGCTGGTCTGAAAACTGTAGAATATTTTTCGTGGGACAACCCCTTTAAGAGCAGCAGATTTTCACCCTTTAACCCCTATAGATATCAGGACAAGCCAGTTTCAAATGGGACATCAAGCACTCTCGCTTCTCCTATCTGCCCCCTAATAAGCTGGTTCATTCTCCTGATTGTCTAGCCTGCCAGACCTCCTGACTGGTGAGCAATCACACAGGCAGGATAACCATCCCTACCATCTTCGCCTAGAAGATCAGAGCGGGGGTGAGTGGCATGAAGGTAAGTTTTAAAAGTGAGTAGGTTCCTTCTTCCAGCTTTCAATGTCCAAACACACAATAGTACAGGCATGGCCAACCTGCGGCCCTCCAGCTGTTGTAAAACTGCAAGTCCTACCATGGCATGCTGTAGACTTATAGCTGTAGGTAGTTGGGGCATGCTGGGAGTTGTAGTTTTGGGGTTAGGGTTAGGGTGAGGTTGGCCATCCCTGCAGTAGTAGATTAAATTTGTCTTGCAGGACATAGTATGCGACCATTGTCCAATCTCTGGTGGCCCAAACCCTTTAAGGGGCTATAGATATTACGAATCACCCCTCAATTGGGTTCCAAAAACTCTATAACATGGGAATAAGTCCCTGCAACAGGGACCAAGGTGAATGCGCTCTGTCCTATCTTAGCACCATGCAGGGGCAGACTGGCCATAGACCCTACAGGGAAATTTCCTGGTGGGCCGATGCCTAAGGGGCCACTCAAGCCCTCTTGATGGCCACAGGCCAGGTATATAATGATCTGATACTCAATGGCCACAGGTGCCCTCCTGAACTCGACTGTATTACTGCCCTCATGATGGTGATACAGTTGAATACTGCGGTGAATGTGGCAGTATTTTGTGCTGTCCTGCAGTATTTGGTTCTGTGGAGGTGGTATTCTGTGCTGCACTACAGTATTGAAGGCCCCGCCTACTTCTCTTGTCCCTGCCTACTTGTTTTGTCCCATGTCAATTTGGACCCGCCTACAACATGGAGCCACTTTTAGTTTTCTTTTCCAGCGCCACTTTAAGTTCCCAATCCGCCCCTGGCACCAGCATCGCATTAACCCACACTAATAGTAACATAGTAACATAGTTTATAAGGCCGAAAAAAGCCCTCTGTCCATCCAGTTCGGCCTGTTATCCTACAAGTTGATCCAGAGGAAGGCAAAAAAACCCCTGTGAGGTAGAAGCCAATTTTCCTCACTTTAGGGAAACAAATTCCTTCCCGACTCCAATCAGGCATCAGAATAACTCCCTGACGAAGCAACAGTGCGAAACGTACGTTGGGGTGACGAGGTGCGGACTCACTGGTTGGTAATTATAACTCTGGTCATTTTCAGTGTCTATGGGTCACATTTTATGTACGCTTATATTGTATTTTGGCACTATGCACTTTACATCATGATAAATTGTGGTTTTATATGTATTTGTGATTATTGTGATTAATAAAGATTGTATACTTTTTTTAGCAAATCTTGGTGTTGAGACCTTCTTTATGATTTTGTAGGCTATATATATTTGGTTGCTCAACACATCATTTAGGTGCCGTAAAGAGTCCATAGTCTCACTGCTCTTACCGTAAAGAGTCCATAGTCTCACTGCTCTTACAGTAAAGAGTTCCATAGTCTCACTGCTCTTACCGTAAAGAGTCCATAGTCTCACTGCTCTTACAGTAAAGAGTCCATAGTCTCACTGCTCTTACCGTAAAGAGTCCATAGTCTTACTGCTCTTACAGTAAAGAGTTCCATAGTCTCACTGCTCTTACCGTAAAGAGTCCATAGTCTCACTGCTCTTACCGTAAAGAGTTCCATAGTCTCACTGCTCTTACCGTAAAGAGTTCCATAATCTCACTGCTCTTACCGTAAAGAGTCCATAGTCTCACTGCTCTTACAGTAAAGAGTCCATAGTCTCACTGCTCTTACCGTAAAGAGTTCCATAGTCTCACTGCTCTTACCGTAAAGAGTCCATAGTCTCACTGCTCTTACCGTAAAGAGTCCATAGTCTCACTGCTCTTACAGTAAAGAGTCCATAGTCTCACTGCTCTTACAGTAAAGAGTCCATAGTCTCACTGCTCTTACCGTAAAGAATCCTCTTCTATGTTTGTGTACAAACCGTCTTTCCTCCAGACGCAGAGGATGTCCCCTCGTCACGGTCACAGTCCTGGGGATAAATAGATGATGGGAGAGATCTCTGTACTGACCCCTGATATATTTATACATAGTTATTACATCTCCCCTCAGTCGTCTTCTTTCTAAATTAAATAAGCCTAATTTTGATGATCTTTCTGGGTCCTGTAGTCCACCCATTCCAGCTATGACTTTAGTTGCCCTCCTCTGAACTCTCTCCAGCTCTGCTATGTCTGCCTTGTTCACAGGAGCCCAGAACTGTACACAGTCCTCCATGTGCGGTCTGACTAGTGATGTGTAAAGTGGCAGGACTATGTTCTCATCACAGGCATCTATGCCTCTTTTGATGCAACCCATTATCTTATTGGCCTTGGCAGCAGCTGTCTGACACTGGTTTCTACACCTTAGTTTGCTGTTCACTAAAATTCCTAGGTCCTTTTCCATGTCAGAGTTACCCAATGTTTTACCATTTAGTATGTACTGGTGACTTGCATTATTCCTTCCCATGTGCATAATCTTACATTTGTCAGTGTTAAACCTCATCTGCCACTTCTCTGCCCAAGCCTCCAATCTATCCAGATCCATATGTAGCAGTGTACTGTCCTCTGTAGTATATATATACAGTATACTGTCCTCTGTAATATATATACCGTATACTGTCCTCTGTAGTATATATACAGTATACTGTCCTCTGTAATATATATACAGTATACTGTCCTCTGTAGTATATATACATTATACTGTCCTCTTCTGTGTTTATTACTTTACACAGTTCAGTGTCATCTACAAAAATTGATGTTTTACTGCGCAAGCCTTCTACAAGATCAGTAATAAATATATTGAAGAGAATAGGGCCCAATACTGACCCCTGTGGTACCCCACTAGTGACAGTGACCCATCCAGTACTGACCCCTGTGGTACTGCACTAGTGACAGTGACCCAATCTGAGTATGTACCATTAATAACCACCCTCTGTTTTCTATCACTGAGCCAGTTACTTACCCACATACAGACATTTTCTCCCAGGCCAAGCATTCTCATTTTATATACTAACCTTTTATGTGGTACCATGTCAAATGCTTTGGAGAAGTTCAGATATACGACATCCATTGATTCGCTGCGGTCCAGTGATATGGAGTAATTTGCTTATTTTCATTGAGGCTCTCCAAGATAGCATCTCTTAGAAAGCCTTCAAACAGTTTACCCACGACAGATGTTAAACTTACCGGCCTATAGTTCCCGGGTTCTGTTTTTGGACCCTTGAATATTGGAACCACATTTGCTATGTGCCAATCCTGTGGAACACTCCCTGTCAGTATAGAGTCCTTAAATATCAGAAATAAGGGTCTGGCGATGACATTACTTAATTCTCTTAGGATACGGGGGTGTATGCCATCCGGTCCTGGCGATTTGTCTATTTTATTCTTTTTAAAACGCAGCTCTACTTCTTCCTGGGTCAGACAGGACACTTTTAATGGGGAATTTACTTTTATATTCTGCATTTCATTTGACAGTTTATTTTCCTCAGTGAATACAGTGGAGAAAAAGATATTTAGTAGCTTTGCTTTCTCCTCATCGCTCTCTGCACCTCCCCCCTCATTACTCTGTAAGGGGCCGACACCTTCAGGTTTATACTTTTTACCATTTATATAATTAAAGAACATTTTAGGGTTAGTTTTATTCTCTTTGGCGTTTAATCTCTCGGTCTCTAGTAATAATGGAGAAATATGGATGACAGGAAGACCGGAGTAAAAATAGTCAGTGCCCCGATGATGCAATGACCCCGTTTATTATCCACCTTCTTGAGCAGACACATTAGCTATCGCTGTCGCTCTACATTTACAAGTCTTTGTACTTGTGATGAGCGGAGGCCATTGCTCGGTGACCCGCCACCTTTTCTCCATTGTTTTTTATTGGATACACAGGTTTAGTCTTTGTATTCGGCGTTACATCATCCTGCTGATGAGTTCTGTGAAAACATGTTCTAGACTAAAAATCTCAAGAACGTCAGTAACGCGGCCATGGACACTGCTGGGAGTTGTAGTTTTTCAGCAGCTGGAGGGATGACGAATGTGGACGCTTATTACAATGTATCTAAAATATAAGATGAAGCAGATTTGTAAATAGTTATGGTTAAAAATCTCCTACTGTTTCATGTCTACAGCATCTATGCAGACTGATGTGTCACTATGGTAACAGACTACAGTGTAGTCAGATCCTGCAGTCATGTGTTACGCCACCTCCTCTTTATTCTGTCATTGTCTCAGTGTGGTGTATTCAGATCCCCGATCCATCACTGCTCCTGTTCCTATAATGTCCGGTCTTCAATGATGTCCACACACTAACTGGTTGCAGCGGTCACAAGTCACTGGATTGGAGTGGTCATCACTGTTGGAATGGCGGGGATCAGGGATGTTTTTGTTAAAGGGGTTGTCTCATGGTGGACAATGGGGGCAGATCACTAGGATATGCCTCCATTGTCATATAGAAGCAGGTCCCACTGCTGGGACCCGCACCTATATCCAGAACGGAGCCCCAAAAGTGAAGGAGGGTGCACTGCGCAGGCGCAGCCGCCCTCCATTCATGTTCTATGGGGCCGGCGAAAATAGCCGAGCGCTGGCACGTCTATTTCTGTCGGCTCCATAGAAATAAAAGGGAGCTGGGGCAGTGCATGCGAGGTACGCTCCCATTCATTTCTATAGGGAGCCAGCTTGGTGGTGGCCGGACCGGAGTCCTCCTGCCACCACCTTGTGGGGCTCCGTTCTGGATATTTGTGCGGGTCCCAGCGGTGGGACCTGCACCTATAAGACAATGGGAGCATATCCTAGCGATATGCCCCCATTGTCCATCATGAGACAACCCCTTTAAGGCTACTTTCACACTAGCGGTAGCCTTCTCTGGCAGGCCGTTCTGGCGGGGGAACAGCCTGCCGGATCTGTGCTACGGCAAGTCCACCATGCCGCCGGAGGTCTGATCCAGGCCCATTCACTATAATGGGGGCAGGACGGAGATCTGGCCGCAGCACGGCAAACATCCCGAGAGGCGGCCGCATGCCAGAAAAGGCTACCGTAAGTGTAAATGTAGCCTAATTCTAGCATCCTGAGATGTTTTAAAGATTTCTTTTTTCCCTGGACAACCCCTTTAAGGAAAAAAGAAAGAGTGGAGTAGAGCATGAAAGTAGGATCAGACTACACAGGTGTTGTTCGTAGTCTGTAACCAAGGAGACACATAGCTCTGCAGAGGAGCTGTATACACAATTCCCTAGCAGATTTGTAATCAGGACTCTTTGCAAAGTTGTTTCATTCTGTTTATTTTGGACGCATTAGAGCGATACAAAAATGTCACCATCGTCTTGTCCTTGGGAGAAGATGGGCAGACAGTCGAATTGTGTTTGTGTTCTCGGCTCAGTGGCGTAACTAGAGGGGAAGCAGGGGAAGCGGCTGCTTCGGGGCCCGGGCTAACAAGGGGCCCGGCGCCCAGCAGCATGTCAGTGATGTTTTATAATTATTTAATACTGTTTTTCAGGCCAGGCCGGGCCCTTTCATATACAGTTTGTGACATAGGGGCCCGCGCCCGGCCTGCTACATCAGCCCCCATCCATAATGTCATCCCTGTCGCAGCGCTATTATCAACACCACCATGGCATCCCCTCCACCCACCACCCCCCGTCGCTGCCCTGCACGCCGGCACGCCCACGAATCAACTTACATACAAGGATACAAGCCGGTATAAGCCGGCAGCGCGCAGTTCAAATAGGCCCGCCCACCAAGTTCCTACAGTAGGAGGGACTGGAGCGGCAGTTTCAAATGCAGAGCGCGCCAGGGAAGAGGAGCAGCATGGCAGCGGCACAGTAACGCTCAGTGACTGGATTTTTCAGGTATGTGACTCTGTGCCCGCTGCCTGTGCCCCCCTTGCTCTTGTCAGCGCAGCCCCTGACCTCTGTGTACCTCCCTGCCAGCTCAGCCCCCCTGGCCCTTATCTGCTCCCCTCTCAGGGCCTGATGGTGGGGCATCTAACTAATGTGACATGACAGTACTGTATATGAAGGGGCCCGGCCTGGCCCGGAAAACTGTATTAAATAATCACAAAACTTCACTGACACGCTGCCGGGCCCCTATTTGCCCCCCCCCCATTCCTTAATCTGCACCTCCCTGGCCCCTGTCTCATCTGTCTGTCCCCCCCGGTCTGTCTTTGTCTGCGCCTCTCTGCCCCCTTGGTTCCTGTGCGCCACTGCGCCATCCTGGCCCTTGTCTGTGCCCCCTTGCCCCTGTGTGCACCACCTGGCCCTTTTAGTGCAGCCCCTGGCCCTTATCTGCTGCCCTTTGGGCTTTGTCTGTGCGCCCCTGGCCCTGGCCTGTGGCTCCCCAGGCCACTGTCTGCGCCCCTGGGTCCTGGCCCTTATCTGTGTACCCCCCCACCTCTCTTGGTCTGGGTCCAAGTCACAGGAGTGTGGGGGTTGCATGGGAGGAGGGTTAAGATTTGACAGGGCCCAAACAACAGTATTATACAATGACACTACATGACAGACAGTCATGTAGTGTCATTGTATATAAAGGAAAAGGATGCCGTGGCAGCCTGGTCTAGATTGGGACTAGTTAGGAAGTGCGGGGGCGGTGGAGGGGGGGTGCTTGGGGCCCTCGTGGGGGGGGGCCCCTTATAGAAATTTGCTGTGGGGCCCAATCACTTCTAGCTACGCCCCTGTCTCGGCTCCTTGGCTTGTCATCCATCTTTGGCCTCCATTCTTGGCTGTCCCACATAAGTCACAATCATCAGAAGAGTGCACTCTCCGCAGGCGCCACAGCTCAAATCTCCAGCTTTGACATGACAGAAAAATCAGGGCGACTTGTAACAAACTAATTAACTTGCTCTTTATTTACTAAGCCTTTGAGTTAATTACAGCACTGGGGGGGAACCTTGAAATCTGCATAAGCCACTCCTGTATTGTATCATTTGCATGTAATTTGCTTTGCAATCAGCTCTATGCAGAATGTAATGACAGGAGAACATTAGTGGCCTGTGTCTGACAAGCGGGCTGACAGCTGGAACTTGTAGAGAAGCCGCCGCGCTCTGCGCTCAGGAGAAAGGGCGACGGCAGACGTGACGGCGGCTCCAGCCCACACAGGTGACACGGCTCCACTCAGAACATCCTCCGGTGATCGGGACACGGCCGCAGAGCCAGGGTGCAATACAAAATCCACAGAGAAGTCATCACGGAAAGAAGCATCTATCTATCTATCTATCTATCTATCTATCTCATATCTATCTATCTATCTATCTATCTATCTATCTATCTTATATCTACAAACACAGAATATATGACCTAATGCTATAATAACTATATGAATAAATAAGAGGTTCTTCTTTGATCTATATCATTATTGCCCCTCAACCATGGCTAGGTGACCTCTTTTGGATGGGATCCTACACTAAATCTGTCATGATCCAGGAGGTCGAGAAGAAAACAGACAGACCAATGAGCCAATACTTTATTAACAAGTACTGACCAAACACAACCGGAAAAATCGTGGACTAACAGGTAGGGACAGTGGCAGATATAGGACCATTATTCCGGTTATCTCCTGGTTTTTCACCCTTTAACCCCTTTACAGGGATCCGGTCTTCGTTGCAGGGGAGCCACCAGACTGCTACCTCCTGGGATGGTCCCAGTACACTTGGCCGAAACCTACAAGGAAACAGAATCTTGTGCTTAACACTAGAGGTCCAAGCACGTAACAAAACAGGGACATAGCCAAACAAACCTGCAACACAGGACACTGTTCAGACACAAACCAAGTACCGGAACACAGACGAGCTGAATAGTCAGGAACACACATTTGTCCACATTTGTGCACTCGTCTACACAGCTCTGCTCTCCTTTATTTACTTCTTTACTCTCATTTATTTTGATGAAATGACATTTACACCATGTTCCAAATTATTATGCAAATTGGATTTAAGTGTCATAAAGATTACATTTTTTGTTTTTCAATGAAACTCATTGATGGTCTTGTGTCTCAGGGCTCTTTGATCACTGAAATCAATCTGAGATACCTGTGATAATTAGTTTGCTCGGTGAGCCCAATTAAAGGAAAACTGGATGTCCCACAATATTAAGCAGGCCACTGTTTTCAAGTAAAATGGGAAAGAAAAAGGGTCTCTCTGCTGCCGAAAAGCATCAAAATCATCGTACTGTGAAGAGATTTGTGGCTGATTCAGAGCACAGACGTGTTCGTGCTGACAAAGGCAGAATGAGGAAGGTTTCTGCCAGACAAGTTCATCGGATTAAGAGAGCAGCTGCTAAAAAGCCATTACAAACCAGCAAACAGATATTTGAAGCTGCTGGTGCCTCTGGAGTCCCTCGAACCTCAAGGTGTAGGATCCTTCAAAGGCTTGCTGTGGTGCATAAACCTACTATTCGGCCCCTAACCAGTGCTCATAAGCAGAAACGGTTGCAGTGGGCCCAGACATACATGAAGACTTGTTTACTGATGAGTGTCGTGTAACCCTGGATGGTCCAGATGGATGGAGTAGTGGATGGTTGGTGGATGGCCACCATGTCCCAACAAGGCTGCGACGTCAGCAAGGAGGTGGAGGAGTCATGTCTTGGGCCGGAACCATGGGGAGAGAGCTGGTCGGCCCCTTTAGGGTTCCTGAAGGTGTGAAAATGACCTCTGCAAAGTATATAGAGTTTCTGACAGACAACTTTCTTCCATGGTACAAAAAGAAGAAACTTCAGGAGCAAAATCATCTTCATGCTGACAATGCACCATCTCAGGCTGCAGAGAAGACCTCTGTGTCATTGGCTGCTATGGGCAGGAGATAAAGTCATGGAGTGGCCACTAGGGATGAGCGAACTTTTGAAAAGTTCGGTTTGTTTCGCTTCGGCGAACTTTCTTGAATTTCGGATTCGTACGAACCGAACCTAAAACGAACCTTGCTATAACGGCTGAATAATTGCTGCTACAATAATGGGAGTCTGATAGGGTATAGTTTCGTTTACTTGCAGTTGCTATTACAATGAAAAAAGTGGAAAAAATCCAAGTGACTTCAACAATGGCGACGCAAAATATACGCATATTTGAGAATTAACACTAATGTGTACGCTAATGCGATCATTCCCACACAAATAACGAACATACAGTATAGCGTTGTCAATTGTACGCTACTTAACCGAATATGTACGCATTAGCATACATTCTCAATAAATATGCGTATATTTTGCGTCGCCGTTATTTTAACCAGATTCGTTCCGAACTATCTCAAAATTCGGTTCGGTGACGAACCGAACTTTTGGGAAAGTTCATAACAAATCTGGTTCGTTACGGTTCGGTTCGCTCATCCCTAGTGGCCACCATCTTCCCCTGACCTCAACCCTATAGAGAACCTTTGGAGAATCATCAAGCAAAAGATCTATGAGGTGGGAGGCAGCAGCTCCGGGAGGATATTCTGACATCATGCAAAGAAATTCAAGCAGAAACTCTCCAAAAACTCACAAGTCCAATGGATGCAAGAATTGTGAAGGTGACATCAGAGAAGGGTTCCTATGTTAACATGTAACTTGGTCTGTTAGGATGTTTTGGATTTAAATAGCTTTTTATTTCAGTGATTGTGACCTCCTAATGCTGCAAGTGCCACAAATGAGCATTTTCAGTTCTTAAAAACCTATAAAATGTTTAGAAACTCTACTGTGCAGAATAATTTGGAACATTTGAGTGCATTTAGAGTTTTTTAAATTTTTGAAGAATATACTGTTATCATTGGGAGGTTTGATGACTTTTATTATACTGACTGTCATTTGCACCGACCATTTAAGAAAATCAGAGATAAATATAATTTGCATAATAATTTGGAACATGGTGTAATTAGCTCAATACAAAGTCTTATCTCTTGTATGGACGGGATATTCTCTACTATTGGACTGGCCGGGGTCACATGCTGTTCGTCCTCTGATGGGGGTCATCTCCATACGTCACGTGGACTTCATGGTCTATGGGTGTAACTGGACAATGGACGCTGTCACTTGGTACCTTTCTATGGGGGGAGGGGTGGATTTCACATCGATGCGATGTCTTTTAATTCACTTGTCTGGAGACACTTGATTAATTGTGGATCTGGAGCTCATTGTGCTGATGACCCGCTGCCGGAGACGTCCTTTACTGGGGAGATTGAGCAGTAATGGCTCGGCAGTGGTGGAAAGTGGCAATCAATGGACAGACATATAATTACTCAAGACAAAGGCCATTTCTTAGGTCCATGAGACAGAGTGTAATTGCCAGCTGGGAATCAATGAGTCCTGCTTTAAATCCACTGGAGGTAAGTGGGTTCAGTTTGGATTAATCTGTTGTTTCTGTAATGAATTTGGTTACAATGTAACAAGAGAGGGGGAGGGGAGAGGAGCAGCTAAGAAGATGGGATGTCTGACCCTAGGTTATGGGATATTATGATAAAATCCTACATAAAACCTGATTCTAACTCTGCAAGGTCGTCTTTCCTGGACCTTCTTAGGGTTCCTCTATGTATTTGAGATGATGGCGTTTTCTACCTTGCAACCTTTGACCTTTCTTAGCAGAATTGACCCATCTTGTCTTGTGGCCTCTCATCTATTAGACCCTGTTGTATGACAGGTTGTATTAAGACGTCTCCATTGCCATGTTAGATGTGATGTCATTGACCTGAACCCTTGACCACATCACCAAAGGACATAGCCTGGTTCAGAACCCACAATGAGCAGTGGTTGTCAGTTGTGTTTGGTCATGTTCTTCTGGTTCTTTTTTGTGTAGAGATAAGTCTTGGGTCCATAGAAGAATCTATGAAGGGATATTCTATGGGAAAGGTAGTAAGATATAGGAATACATGTGGAAAGGGCATGTTATGTCTCTGGTCTAGAAATAGGATCCTAAATGTTGCAACTGGTTTTGCGTTGACTACTCTGAATCTAAAGGATTCCGTGGTTTTCATCCTTAAGCCCCATAAAGGGGGTAAAGACTTTGCTGCAGGATGATATCTAGGTCATGGTCCCAGAATAGTCAGCAGATGATGGAACCAGAGAATAGTGAAGAACAAAGCCAGGGGTCATCGTCAGAATAGTGGACACAGCATGAGGTCAGAGACCAAAGTCAGGAATGGAGCCAAGGAGGGTCAGACAAAGACGTGGGACATAGTCGGGAACACTGGACTGGGGAATGGCATCAGAAGTAGCAGTGGAACAAAGAGACTAAAAGCCCAGGTGAGGACCACACAACCAGGTAAGGCTACTTTCACACTATCGGCAGCAGGGATCCGGCGGGTAAAGGGTCCCGCCAGATCCGTGCTGCCGCAGGTGCACGTGTGGGGCCAGAACCGCGCTCCAGCCCCACACGTGTCAGACACTCACCCATCCCAGCAGCTCTGGAGACCACAGGAGGAGGACGGCGCGCAGAATGGAAGGGTGAGGGAAGATTCCCCACAGCGCCCCCCGCTGGAGGGAGCTGTGGGAAAAATGCAATGTGACAGATCCGTCATGAACTCCATTGAAAGTCAATGGAGGACGGATCTGTTTACTACTGTGTCACACCGAACAGATCTGTCCCCATTGACTTGCATTGGAGGTCATTCCGAATCCATTTTGGTGCAGATGCCCAGACCGGAGAGCAAACCGCAGCATGTTGTGGTCTGCTCTCTGGTCTGGAGACTGAAGAAAACTGAACGGAATGCATTTAGGAGCCTCCGTTCTCTTTAGTTCAGTTGTGTCCCCATTGACAATGAAAGGGGGCAAAACTGAAGCGTTTTATTCCGTTATAGAGCCCCTATGACGAAGATCAATACCAGAATTGGCAGACTCCAGGAGCAGGCAGAATCAGAACCAAAAGAACAGTGCCAGAGTCCAGGGACCAGGAAAGCAGAGCCCAGGAACAAAGCCAGGAATGTGGAACCAGGAGCAAGAAGAGTCAGAGGAACATGGGAACTGTGCTTTGCTGAGACCCAGGCAATGATGAGGGACCTGGCAGGGTTTAACTGTCATCAAAAGCAGCCAAAGAGAAAACATCATATTACATACAGACAGAGCCCAAAACCAGGAAGAATGAAGTCTGCTTTGCAGTTTTTTCAGGGTGTGGTTGGGCAACCGAGACAAAAAGACTCAGGATCCTAAGGAGGTAATTACCGAAACAGATCATCTTCCCAGAAGACCTAGACTCATATTAGCCATGAAGTATATTGGCTCATACAACCTTGTACAATGACACCTGAGTAGAGATGTGTGAATTGATTCAAAAATTCTGAAATTCTACCCCAATTTTTTCAGAAGTTCTGATTCTAATTCTAACCAGAATTTTGTGTGATTCAATTTGGGAGGATCAAAACATAGTAACATAGTTTATAAAGCTAAAAAAATCCCTTTGTCCATCCAGTTCTCCTGTTATCCTGCAAGTTGATCCAGAGGAAGGCAAAAAACCCCTGTGAGGTAGAAGCCAATATTCCTCACTTTAGGGGAAAAAATTCCTTCCCGACTCCAATCAGGCATCAGAATAACTCCCTGGATCAACGACCCCTCTCTAGTAACTATAACCTGTAATATTATTACCTCCAGAAATACATCCAGGCCCCTCCTGATCTCTTATAGTGAACTTACCATCACCACCTCCTCAGGGAGAGAGTTCCATAGTCTCACTGCTCTTACCGTAAAGAGTCCATAGTCTCACTGCTCCTACAGTAAAGAGTCCATAGTCTCACTGCTCCTACAGTAAAGAGTCCATAGTCTCACTGCTCTTACCGTAAAGAGTCCATAGTCTCACTGCTCTTACCGTAAAGAGTCCATAGTCTCACTCCTCTTACAGTAAACAGTCCATAGTCTCACTGCTCTTACCGTAAAGAGTCCATAGTCTCACTCCTCTTACAGTAAACAGTCCATAGTCTCACTGCTCTTACAGTAAAGAGTCCATAGTCTCACTGCTCTTACAGTAAAGAGTCCATAGTCTCACTGCTCTTACCATAAAGAGTCCATAGTCTCACTGCTCTTACAGTAAAGAGTCCATAGTCTCACTGCTCTTACAGTAAAGAGTCCATAGTCTCACTGCTCTTACAGTAAAGAGTCCATAGTCTCACTGCTCTTACAGTAAAGAGTCCATAGTCTCACTGCTCTTACCATAAAGAGTCCACAGTCTCACTGCTCTTACCATAAAGAGTCCATAGTCTCACTGCTCTTACCGTAAAGAATCCTCTTCTATGTTTGTGTACAAACCTTCTTTCCTCCAGGCGCAGAGGATGTCCCCTTGTCACAGTCCTGGGGATAAATAGATGATGGGAGAGATCTCTGAACTGACCTCTGATATATTTATACATAGTTATTACATCTCCCCTCAGTCGTCCATAATTTTGATAATCTTTCTGGGTACTGTAGTCCACCCATTCCAGTTATGACTTTAGTTGCCCTCCTCTGAACCCTCTCCAGCTCTGCTATGTCTGCCTTGTTCACAGGAGCCCAGAACTGTACACAGTCCTCCATGTGTGGTCTGACTAGTGATGTGTAAAGTGCCAGGACTATGTTCTCATCAGGAGAGATCAAGACAGAGAGAGAATGAAAATGTATGTGTCTCCATGGTTACAGACTACAAACAAACCTGGTGTAGTCTGATCCTACAGTCATGTGCTACTATGCTCTCCTGTCCTATCTTCAGATTACACACAGGCATTGTCTGTTCTGTGTAAATATGGAGACACGTAGGTCTACACAGAACAGTAGAAAACTTTTAATCAAAGAAGCTTCAGGTTTAATTTTACCTGTGCTGAAGCAGCAAAATAACTGTTTGCAAAAGTGTGCATACCCTTAATCATCTTAAACACCAGACTGCAGTGTCTTACAGGTTTCTTCAACCTACGGCTCACCAGACATGAGAATTCAGAGCATGCTGGGAGCTGTAGTTGTATAATAACTCTGGAGCCACAGGTTGGAGGCTGTTATTAGGTATTATTTTTTAGGGAGGACTTTGATTTCGACTTCCAGAAGACTGACAGAATAAACCCAAGAAAAGCAAGAAGTATGGAGGAGAGTGAAGGGATTTATGGAAGTCCACACCTGGGTGAGTCCTGCAGGCGGAGGGAATGGAGAATAGTGACAAAGATGATACTGATTAATAATCTGAGAAGAAAATGCAACATTGTATCTTTTACTGGTCCCATTATCTCCCCCCCTTCACTTCGTGATTCTATATGATGTCACTTTCTACAGACTGGAACCTCTCTCCTGACAGCTGCTTCCTCCTCGACCATGGAGCAGTGAGACAGGGGGATGACACCTTTTAAGCTAATTAGTCTTGGACATTCCTTCTTGCTTTCCCTGTCTTTCCAGGATCTTCCACTTAACTGGTGATCCTGCTGCTGTCTCGGAAGCACCATCTGCCAGGCTGTGATGTACAGGACCAGGCTGGCACTTTCTGGGCTCTGGAAACACACATTGATGGTATTAAACCTGCTCCACTTTCCCTTCTTCCTCCCAGTCAACTAGAAAGCATTGACGAGAAGGCTTAGTCTTTGTATCAATAAGATTTTTTCCAATAATCTTAATGAAATCTGCCGCTGATATGAACTCTTGGTGCCTCTTCCCTGTAAATAGCAAAGTGTAGCAGCTGCAATAAGCCAAGCAATAATCATTAACACAACTCCTGTGGCCTCCCCTTACCTTCTTGCTGCTTAGCTTACTCCTAATGTATTCTTACTGTGTCCAGGAAACCGTCAACAAGCAGGGTGTCTGCCATCGACATGGCTTTATTCTCATTATGGATTGTGAGAATGGTAACCCAGGTCATATACCCATGGATAACAGATACTTCATTAACGCATCAAACTGGTCCTGTAACAAAGTAACATATTTTATAAGGTCGAAAAAATCCCTCTGTCCATCCAGTTCTCCCTGTTATCCTGCAAGTTGATCCAGAGGAAGGCAAAAAACCCCTGTGAAGTAGAAGCCAATATTCCTCAATATTCCTCCTAGGCAGCCAGGTGGGAAAAAATTCCTTCCCAACTCCAATCAGACATCAGAATAACTCCCTGGATCAACGACCCCTCTCTAGTAACTATAACCTGTAATATTATTATCTCCAGAAATACATCCAGGCCCCTCCTGATCTCTTATAGTGAACTTACCATCACCACCTCCTCAGGGAGAGAGATCCATAGTCTCACTGCTCTTACCGTAAAGAGTCCACAGTCTCACTGCTCTTACAGTAAAGAGTCCATAGTCTCACCACTCTTACCGTAAAGAGTCCATAGTCTCACTGCTCTTACAGTAAAGAGTCCATAGTCTCACTGCTCTTACAGTAAAGAGTCCATAGTCTCACTGCTCTTACAGTAAAGAGTCCATAGTCTCACTGCTCTTACCGTAAAGAGTCCATAGTCTCACTGCTCTTACAGTAAAGAGTCCATAGTCTCACTGCTCTTACAGTAAAGAATCCATAGTCTCACTGCTCTTATAGTAAATAATCCATAGTCTCACTGCTCTTACCGTAAAGAGTACATAGTCTCACCACTCTTACCGTAAAGAGTCCATAGTCTCACTGCTCTTACAGTAAAGAGTCCATAGTCTCACTGCTCTTACAGTAAAGAGTCCATAGTCTCACTGCTCTTACAGTAAAGAGTTCCATAGTCTCACTGCTCTTACAGTAAAGAGTCCATAGTCTCACTGCTCTTACCGTAAAGAGTCCATAGTCTCACTGCTCTTACAGTAAAGAGTCCATAGTCTCACTGCTCTTACAGTAAAGAATCCTCTTCTATGTTTGTGTACAAACCTTCTTTCCTCCAGACGCAGAGGATGTCCCCTCATCACAGTCACAGTCCTGGGGATAAATAGATGATGGGAGAGATCTCTGTACTGACCCCTGATATATTTATACATAGTTATTACATCTCCCCTCAGTCGTCCCTAATTTTGATAATCTTTCTGGGTCCTGTAGTCCACCCATTCCAGTTATTACTTTAGTTGCCCTCCTCTGAACCCTCTCCAGCTCTGCTATGTCTGCCTTGTTCACAGGAGCCCAGAACTGTACACAGTCCTCCATGTGTGGTCTGACTAGTGATGTGTAAAGTGGCAGGACTATGTTCTCATCACCGCCATCTATGCCTCTTTTGATGCAACCCATTATCTTAGTGGCCTTGGCAGCAGCTGTCTGACACTGGTTTCTACAGCTTAGTTTGCTGTTCACTAAAATTCCTAGGTCCTTTTCCATGTCAGTGTTACCCAATGTTTTACCATTTAGTATGTACTGGTGACTTGCATTATTCCTTCCCATGTGCATAACCTTACATTACTGTGAACATATAGACCCCATATAATATGTACTGGGGATGGGGAAAGGGGGTTAATGGCCAATTCACGGTAGGACATGCTTAACTAAACAGAAAACACATCAGCTTGCTGATGATTTCCATATAACAATAGAATATTGTTTTCAGTGCAAATACATTGTGTTACAAAGGTATGCAATAGCAATTAAAGGGGAAGTAACCCCAAGTCTGTTTGCTGAAACTGCGAGGGGCCACCATGAATTTAAGACATTGCTAGTGTCTATTCAAATGAATGGGAGATCATATTGTACATGGCATGAAGCTGTCAGAGAATGCTGGGAGTTGTAGTTGGCTCATACAGGTGGATCCTGAAGGTAAGTGTTGTATTTGCATTCTCTCATTCGACATATTGATAGGAGGTTGCCCCTTTATTTGGGGGGGTTTGAGACATTGATCGCTAGTAGTTAGCAAGATGGAGACATCCAGGACTTAAGGTAGCCATACGCAGTAGATGAATGTCAGCCATGCCCACCATCTTATATGTATGTGGGTGTCCTGACTGCCCCCTAATGGAAGATGTCGAGGAAAACAAGGATGGAGTTTGCTGGATTTCATCATGCTGAACCTTATGTTCTCACAGAGATAAGCCTCTGACAGAGGAATCTTGTTCCCCTCTTATTATTGAGAATACATGCATACTTAGCCAAGCCCAGGATGCAAGTGTATGATGAATAGGGTGTATGGGTAGCGTTAGTCATCGTGTCCCCTGCCTCCAGTGTGTCTTAGGCAAGCAATCTAGCGGAAATGAAGCCAGATATATGCTATCTCCAGCTGATTATTAGCAGAATCTTCAGAGACCAAAAGAGATGAAACTGTTAACCAAAGAAAACACAAAAATCACCTAAACCTAATGATGAGGACACAGCAGGCTGATATAATAGCTCTCTCACCTACCAGCTCCATATGATTACCTCCTGGCAGGCTGGTGACAATTCAACACTTGGGTTTAATATAGCAAGAAGTAGATGAGACTGAACGCACTCGGCTTACAAATGTCTGATGTCGTTTCTATGGAAAGATCGAGATGGAAACCCATGAATGCTTTACAAGGTCCAGCAGTCATCAGTGTCCTTTGTGGACAGAAAATGGAGGCAGTGGGCGCTCCGTGCAAGAAAGGGTTTGGAATGTGGAAAAAATAACTATAAAAAGGAAAAAAAGGAAACCGCTCAAAGCCTTGGAGAACACCAGGGACCTCATCAGTATCTTCTGTACCTACCCCCCATCCCGGTGATCAGTGCTCTCCACAGGGGAGACTGTGTAATACATGACCGGGTCTGCCGGCTGCACTTTGGAAAATTGAAGGATAAAGGCAGAGTCCAAGGACAGTCTGGGTCAGAAACAGGAGCAGGTAAACCAAGGAGCAAGACAAAGGCAGAGTCCAAGGGCAGTCCGAGTCAGAACCAGGAGCATAGAAACCAGGGAGCAAGACAAAAGCAGAGTCCAAGGGCAGTCCGAGTCAGAACCAGGAGCATAGAAACCAGGGAGCAAGACAAAGGCAGAGTCCAAGGGCAGTCCGAGTCAGAACCAGGAGCATGGAAACCATGGAACACGACAAAGGCAGAGTCCAAGGCCAGTCAGAGTCAGAACCAGAAGCATAGAAACCAGGGAGCAAGACAAAGGCAGAGTCCAAGGGCAGTCCGAGTCAGAACCAGGAGCATAGAAACCAGGGAGCAAGACAAAGGCAGAGTCCAAGGGCAGTCCGAGTCAGAACCAGAAGCATAGAAACCAGGGAGCAAGACAAAGGCAGAGTCCAAGGCCAGTCCGAGTCAGAACCAGAAGCATAGAAACCAGGGAGCAAGACAAAAGCAGAGTCCAAAGGCAGTCCGAGTCAGAACCAGGAGCATGGAAATTAGGGAGCAAGACAAAGGCAGAGTCCAAGGGCAGTCCGAGTCAGAACCAGGAGCATGGAAACCATGGAACACGACAAAGGCAGAGTCCAAGGCCAGTCAGAGTCAGAACCAGAAGCATAGAAACCAGGGAGCAAGACAAAGGCAGAGTCCAAGGCCAGTCCGAGTCAGAACCAGAAGCATAGAAACCAGGGAGCAAGACAAAGGCAGAGTCCAAGGGCAGTCCAAGTCAGAACCAGAAGCATAGAAACCAGGGAGCAAGACAAAGGCTGAGTCCAAAGGGAGTCCGAGTCAGAACCAGGAGCATGGAAACCAGGGGTCAAGACAAAGACAGAGTCCAAGGCCAGGCCGAGTCAGAACCAGAAGCATAGAAGCCAGGGAGCAAGACAAAGGCAGAGTCCAAGGGCAGTCCGAGTCAGAACCAGAAGCATGGAAACCAGAGAGAGCAAGACAAAGGCAGAGTCCAAGGGCAGTCCGAGTCAGAACCAGGAGTATGGAAACCAGGGGGCAAGACAAAGAGAGTCCCAGGCCAGTCTGAGTCAGAACCATAAGCATAGAAACCAGGGAGCAAGACAAAGGCAGAGTCCAAGGACAGTCTGAGTCAGAACCAGAAGCATGGAAACCAGGGAACAAGGCAAAGGAAGAGTCCAAGGGCAGTCCGAGTCAGAACCAGGAGTATGGAAACCAGGCAATAAGACAAGGGCAGAGTCCAAGGGCAGTCCGAGTCAGAACCATAAGCATAGAAACCAGAGAGAGCAAGACAAAGGCAGAGTCCAAGGGCAGTCCGAGTCAGAACCAGAAGCATGGAAACCAGGGAACAAGGCAAAGGAAGAGTCCAAGGGCAGTCTGAGTCAGAACCAGGAGCATGGAAACCAGAGAGAGCAAGACAAAGACAGAGTCCAAGGGCAGTCCGAGTCAGAACCAGGAGCATGGAAACCAGAGAGAGCAAGACAAAGACAGAGTCCAAGGGCAGTCCAAGTGAGAACCAGAAGCATAGAAACCAGAGAGAGCAAGACAAAGACAGAGTCCAAGGGCAGTCCGAGTCAGAACCAGGAGCATGGAAACCAGAGAAAGCAAGACAAAGGCAGAGTCCAGGAGCAGAAACAAGGCCAGGAATGAGGAACTAGGATGACGCGGTGCTCGGGCTCCGATATGTTCTTGATATAAGAATATATTGGCGAAAGTCTCATTTTAACATCAGTGTAAGGGTTAGCCTTATATTGTCAATTGCATTCACCGTTGTAGTGCACCATTTTCTGTGAATTTTTGTTATATAGTTTGTCTGTGTAGGATGGTTTTGTGGTACATGTGGTCCGCTGCAGGCATCCTCCTTTGTAGGCATTTTTGCTGGGGATTACGTTCAGCAGCGGGCCACATGTGCACAATTTGCTCCCCCGGTCATAAATGCGCAACAGCATTTGGGGTTTTTGAGCATTTTCTGCCATTTTAGACCACTTTTTTTCTGTAACTGTGTTTGAACTAGGATGAAGGCAGGAAAAGGCAAAGTTACAGGACCAGAGGCCGGGATAGGACCAGAACATGAACCAGAACATGAACTGTGCTCTGCTGACACTTAAGCAATGAGTGAGGGACTTGGCAGAAGCAGCCCAGGAGACAACATCATGATCCATAGAACCAGGGCCTATAAACAAGATGTAGTTGTTCAACAGAGACAGAACCCAGGGTCCTGGGGAGATGTGTAACAGGGCATCAGAGACTCAAAGAACTTTATTAAATTACACATAAAAGGATTTTCCTATCTGGAGATACATAACTCCTGTGCAAGCCCTACGTAGTCTGATTCTGCAGGAGTGTGTTACTCTGCTCTCCCTATACTTTCTTCTTGATATCAGAATATACTCAGGTTCTGCATGTAGTCATGGACTGGTCTGCTAAAACAAGAACCATGCTTTGTCAGGTAAACTGATGGGGGTCTCAAGTAGAATACCCTCCTAGATGTTGTCCATATGTCCTGATAGGCCAGATAGTAAAATAGGAGAGCCTCTTCTGCATGAGGCAGGTCTCCTGGTGACTAGCTGATTGTAGACTGTGTAGTAGCGTCCCATCATAAGTAGGACCAGTAGGTGGTTGTCCAGCATATGGTGCTCCTGGAAATCACCATGGATGTACTGGTCCTCCAGGATGAGGAGCCTCTGTATACAGTAACTCTCCAGCTTGGGGATCTCAATGGGTAGGGGACCACATCTCTAATACCTTTTGTAGGCCTGGGTGCGTTCATCCATTTATTCCAGAAATGTTTACTTTAAGATGAGACTCAGGATTAGATTTCAGGGTCCTCTCTATTTTCCCTGCACGAGCACCCTTCTCCTCCATAGGCTACAGTACCAAGCACTGCCTGTGGATATAAGTGGCGCTATTTCATGGAAAAGTGATCTTTCCTTTCCAGATCCTGGACAAGTCCTTTAAAGTCCAAAGTATATTTTGACTCGGGAACCTTCCGCTCGGTGACAGGGGGAGAGCAGTTACCATGACACCTAATGACTTCCTCATTATTAATTAAACATGGGAATTAAGTGAATCAATCAATGCTGATGAGAAAACAAAGACTGAAAAGTTTAAATAAATGGAGGGTGGGGGAGCCGGTAAAGTTACACAAGCGACCGCTTATAGCCGGGGAAGGCCGACAGCAAACACGAGGGACGCTTTTCTATTTCCCATCAACTTCACAAATATCTGTTCACAGAAGATTTATTGGCAATAAGTAAAAGACGCAGAATAATGGGCGATTCCCTGATTGTCCGGGGGTCACAGGAAAATCAATAGAGATAAAACCAATGCAGCAACAGCAAGGACGATATATATTACACGTATACGTGAAGTCATCTATGTGTTGGTTTATATTTGTATATGTACAGTATTAATATCTATGAGTCTACAGTGTAAATCTATGCAGGATACAGGACGTTCCGAATCTCTTCAGACCCTTTAAGTTGTAACATTTTGTTATGTTGCTCCTTGTGTTTAAAAAGAAAACAAGTTTTCCAATAATGTTTAAAAATGTAATAAAAATAAAAATAAAATTTTGAATGCACATAAGGCAAACAGCGGGTCCGCAATGTGCACTCACTGGACCCATTCACAGATGTGGACCCATTCATTTGAATGGGGCTGCAATCCGGAGGTGCGGCATGGCACGGAACCCCACGGAAGCGCTACACAGTTCTTCCGTGGGGTTTCTCTCCGTGCCTCAGCAATGCAAAAAATAGAAGTAATAGAAGATGGAGCCAGTTGCATAAAAGTCAGAAATCGCTGCAATGTATAGTTTGTCCTGGGGCAGCATTGTTGGCAACAAGCAGGTCCTGAATTTTCTGGACTTCAGGTATTAGAACCAGGTGTGATATACTCCTCCAGAGCCTGCTGTATACTGCAATGTACTGTGCTCTGCATGATGTGCACCAGGTCCTCAGGTACTAGAACCATGTATTATATACTCCTCCAGAGCCTGCTGTATACTGCCATGTACTGTGCTCTGCATGATGTGCACCAGGTCCTCAGGTACTAGAACCATATGTTATATACTCCTCCAGAACCTGCTGTATACAGCAATGTACTGTGCTCTGTATGATGTGCACCAGGTCCTCAGGTATTAGAACCATGTATTATATACTCCTCCAGAGCCTGCTGTATACTGCAATGTTCTGTGCTCTGCATGATGTGCACCAGGTCCTCAGGTACTAGAATCATGTATTATATACTCCTCCAGAACCTGCTGTATACAGCAATGTACTGTGCTCTGCATGATGTGCTCCAGGTCTTCAGGTATTAGAACCATATGTTATATACTCCTCCAGAACCTGCTGTATACAGCAATGTACTGTGCTCTGCATGATGTGCTCCAGGTCCTCAGGTACTAGAACCATGTATTAAATACTCCTCCAGAGCCTGCTGTATACTGCCATCTACTGTGCTCTGTATGATGTGCACCAGGTCCTCAGGTACTAGAACCATGTATTAAATACTCCTCCAGAGCCTGCTGTATACTGCCATGTACTGTGCTCTGCATGATGTGCACCAGGTCTTCAGGTATTAGAACCATATGTTATATACTCCTCCAGAGCCTGCTGTATACTGCAATGTACTGTGCTCTGTATGATGTGCACCAGGTCCTCAGGTACTAGAACCATGTATTATATACTCCTCCAGAACCTGCTGTATACAGCAATGTACTGTGCTCTGCATGATGTGCTCCAGGTCCTCAGGTACTAGAACCATGTATTAAATACTCCTCCAGAGCCTGCTGTATACTGCAATGTACTGTGCTCTGCATGATGTGCTCCAGGTCCTCAGGTATTAGAACCATGTATTATATACTCCTCCAGAACCTGCTGTATACTGCCATCTACTGTGCTCTGTATGATGTGCACCAGGTCCTCAGGTACTAGAACCATGTATTAAATACTCCTCCAGAGCCTGCTGTATACTGCCATGTACTGTGCTCTGCATGATGTGCACCAGGTCCTCAGGTACTAGAACCATGTATTATATACTCCTCCAGAACCTGCTGTATACAGCAATGTACTGTGCTCTGCATGATGTGCTCCAGGTCTTCAGGTATTAGAACCATGTATTATATACTCCTCCAGAACCTGCTGTATACTGCAATGTACTGTGCTCTGCATGATGTGCTCCAGGTCCTCAGGTACTATAACCATATGTTATATACTCCTCCAGAGCCTGCTGTATACTGCAGTGTACTGTGCTCTGCATGATGTGCACCAGGTCCTCAGGTACTAGAACCATATGTTATATACTCCTCCAGAGCCTGCTGTATACTGCCATCTACTGTGCTCTGTATGATGTGCACCAGGTCCTCAGGTACTAGAACCATGTATTATATACTCCTCCAGAGCCTGCTGTATACTGCAGTGTACTGTGCTCTGCATTATGTGCACCAGGTCCTCAGGTATTAGAACCATATGTTATATACTCCTACAGGACTGCAGGGAGTGACCCAATATCACTGAATTAACCATCCAGGCTCAACCAAACCTTCTAAATTCCACCATCTGCTAGAAACCACCTTGAACAACATTTTAAAATGCTCCACCAAGGTTGCCACCTCAGAGTCGACCCTCCGTTCTCTTCTGTGCTAAAAAATGTAAGAATGATCCATGATCAAGGCCTGGGGGGAGGGGGGGATCTAGGAAAAGAAAAAACAGCACGTAAACACAAATTTAAGACAAGACTAACTTAAGCTGTATGTAAGACCTGAAACTGTCCAAACTCCATGAAATTCCTCATCATAACGCCACCACTTAGCGCCACAATGCAACTCGTGTACACTGAAAATGGCGTCAAGATAAATAAGCAACTCAGCGCCCTTCTTGGGGAATCGCTGGCAAGTCACATGGGCAAGGATCGCAAAACCTTGAAGCCAATTCCCAAACGTCTTTGCCACTTTAGGCTTTTTATCAGACCCTTATCAACAACCTGTTTTAAGATACGCAGCAAATCAGCACCAGAAATCGCATCTTGTGATAACCACGCATTAAGACATGTGTTCTCACCCGCTGACGGCGTCCCTGCGGGTCCCAGCGGTGCTTCAGGTGTGGCCGGAGATGCCATAGCAGATGACTGTTGCCCACCTGGTCCATGGGCCGGAGTAGCCTCTGCTGTTTGCCCTTTCGTTGTCCACGGCGATGGCCACGACTCCCATGTTGTTCGGCTGTAGGTCCCGAAGAACTACTGCCCAAGGAACACTGAGATGAGGAAGTAGTACCGCTAGAAGATGTCGAAGAACAATACTGCCTCCAGCGATGACTCCTTCAGCTGCCATGTTCCCTGCGACGATGTGTACGGTGACTTCTCTTCTTACTTCTGCCACCAGCAGAAGAACCTGCAAAAGAACCACCAGACAGGGAAACAGCCCTAAAGGCCTGTGCACCCCCATGATAGGGGCCACTCCCAGATGGAATATTATCCAAGTGCGCTAGGGGCCCCTGAGCGACAATGCTGGAGCCCTGTGCACCCACCGTGGGGGGAGGAATTACTACCAAAGCTGCCTCCCTGTGTGAAGTTTCCCTGTAGCAGAGAGCTGTAAGGGTGGTGTAGGAGAAGCAACCCCCCTCCCTACTGCTCCCACCTCCCCTGCTGCCCCCCCATGCTGCCCCCACCTCCACGCTCCCTGCTGTCCCCACCTCCCTGCTGCCTCCCCGCTGCCCCACCTCCTGCTGCCCCCACCTCCCTGCACCCACCTCCCCGCTGCCCCCTCCTTCCCTGCTGCCCCCCCTCCTTCCCTGCTGCCCCCACCTCCCTGCTGCCCCCCTTCCCTGTTGCTCCCCTCCTGCTGCCCCCCTCCATCTCTGCTGCCCCCTCCCTGCTACCCCCCTTCCCTGTTGCTCCCCTCCCTGCTGCCCCCCTCCATCTCTGCTGCCCCCTCCCTGCTACCCCCCTTCCCTGTTGCCCCCTCCTTCTCTGCTGCCCCCCTCCCTGCTACCCCCCCTTCCCTGTTGCCCCCCTCCTTCTCTGCTGCCCCCCTCCCTGCTGCCCCCACCTCCCTGCTGCACTCCCCTCCTTCCCTGCTGCCCCCACCTCCCCCCTCCCCGCTGCTCTTATATCTTCCTCCGGGCACTCCTCTGGCTCTGCATTAACCAACCCTTTGCCTGGATTTTCCCGCCAGAGCATTAACCCCTCAAGTGACTTTCCCCTCTTCCCCCGCAGTCCCAGGCGCCTTCGTTATTCACTTTGTCACCACAATCCTCCTCGGGTCCTCAGGGTCACACAGGTACCTGAGCTGAGAGCAGAGCAGCCAAGACCCTTAAATCCCCCAGAAAATGACATAAGACGCAGCTACGTGATGACATGAGGGGGGCGGACCAGCCTCTGTCGGCTGCTTTAAAGCCCTGGATGTGCAGAGGCAGCCACTGTGCTGTCAGAGACAGCAGCGCTGCAGACGGGGGAAGCTGCTCTGCCGGTGACTGGGGGTCTCACAGCTAGAAGACCACCTCCCCAGAAGGAGGACATCCCCTTCCCTCCAGGGGCAGCCATGCTGACTCTGGGGGACCCCTGGCTCCTACCCCTGCTCCAGGTGTCCTGCTGGCTGGGCTGCTGGCTCTGTGTGGTCCTGGTATCTGGGCAGGAGCCCTATGCCCCCCATTCTATCAGACTGGAAGGAGACATCACTTTGGGGGGGCTCTTCCCTGTGCACTCTAGGGGTCTTGCAGGAATGCCATGCGGGGATATACGGAAGGAAAATGGGATCCACCGCCTGGAAGCCATGCTATATGCCATCGACCAGATCAACAGCGACCCGGAGCTGCTGCCCAACATCACTTTGGGGGCTCGGATTCTGGACACCTGCTCCCGGGACACCTATGCTCTGGAGCAGTCCCTCACCTTCGTCCAGGCTCTCATCCAGAAGGACGCCTCCGATGCCCGCTGCACCAACGGGGAGCCTCCAGTCTACGTCCGACCGGAGAAAGTAGTCGGGGTCATTGGGGCGTCGGAAAGTTCTGTGTCCATCATGGTGGCCAACATCCTGCGACTCTTCCAGGTAGGGGCTGGCATGATGGGTGATGGAAAGCGCTGGAGCCTGGTTCACATGTTGCTTTTCTTTTGGACTTTGATCTGTGAGGATTTTCCAGCACTTGTTTACTGATTGTCTCCATGTCCTCATTTAGTTGCAGATCTATTCCCCTGCTATGCCCCCCCAATGTGTTGGCTTCCATTTGGGGCCATCTCCAGATTTACGGTCTTGTTGGCATTTGCTCTGTTCTGCACTGAATTTGCACTGATTTTTAACCATTTTCTTGCTGGTTCTTTAGCTCTGGATGCTGCTTAAGAAATGTGGGGGCAGAATAATCTGCATTGATTAATAATTCCTGATGCTGCCCCCCACCCTGGGGCACTGCCTCACCCTCACTGCCGCCCTTCATCAGGTTCTCCCCTTTTCTTGCACTGACCACTGCTCTTCATTAGGAGAACATCTCCTGTGGCTTCTGTGAGGAGATCTCTGCACAGCAGTGTGTGGGTGGAGGGCTTTGTATATGGGAATGTTTAAGTGGATGATATCTTAACTCACACACATAGAGAGCCTAGCATCAGCTCTCACGTCCTGTCCCTTTAAGTTATATAATTGCTCCTTCCAGGCAATGCCACTGGTGTTAATGTAAGGCACTTTGGATGAACCACTTGTAGCTCAGTATGGAGTGTCAGCTCCTCAGCCCTAGATGCCTCCTCACCCCCTATCAGGGCTATCCTGGCTCTCCGTGATGGAGGAGGCTCTGTCCATGGTGCTGAAGTCCAGGGGATGTAGCAGAGGATGATGTGTGTGCACTGGGGCTCTGCTACGTGGAGCCATAGACCCCTGCTGAACGGGGCCACTGCTTTTACAGGGCAGAGTCTGCTGGAAGCCACTTTCCAAATGTGCCACATTCATCAAGAGATATAATAATACCAAGGACATAACTAAAATTGCATTTACATGGACCTCCTCCTTGTGCAATGTTTTACTCCCACACCCCTGTGGGTGCTGCAGCTCAATGCACAATGTGGTGGCACCTAGATACTGTACATAGAGCCATGCACACGCATTGTGGGGTCCCCGTCCATCTGCACGCTCCAGTGTATGCACTTCACATGCACCATGTATAGGCTGGATCTGCTATCTGCCTCTGCTCTCCGTTCCCACACAGACTTCATCCTGACAATCTGGATGCATTTAATCACACACATACAGATGGCTCATCCTCTGACAGCGGAGGGCTGCATGGAGTCTGCCTTGGTATTTCTCAGCCACCTGTCTCTTGCATTTTGCTCTCCTGAATTCCTTGTGTATACTGAGTCTCTCTATATACCACTCCCCTTGATCCAAGTGTTTATTAGAGACATAAACCGGTTTATTTCTGCTGCTGGGAGAGCTGGAGTTTGCAGACACGATCATTAATTACAGATCTGCATCAGTCCCCTTTAGATTTCCCAGCCCAGGGTTTGATATACAGAGTTTGCAGTGTGAACAGCATCCACGACTGCTGCAGTAAACCAGGATGAACAGTCCCAGGGGGCAGATAGCAGCGCTCACACCTGCCTGGTGATTCACAATAGCCCAGAACCTGTAGAATAATGTGGATTTCCTCCATCTCTCCTCCACCCTTGTCCCCTCAATCTTCAGAATGTCCCCTGGATGGTCCCTGTGGTCCCTGCAGCACTAATCCAATCAATGTGGGTTGTATAACTCAAGATTATTCAGCTGTTTCTAAATCTTTTTAAACCCCCAGAATCAATGCAGAGCGATCTGTCCCTTCCCCAGTCATTGGTGCTGGGCAGGGGTCGCTCAGCCATATAACAGTGGTCTGCTCCCATATAGAGCAAGTGGGCAACCTGTAGCTTCAGTCATTGAACAGCAGCACCAGTGTACCCGGTGAGAGTTGTAGTCTTATGTGCTCTCTCTGGAGAAGTAGGAACCTCATCATTAAGCATTTTATCTTTACATTGTCCCTGTGCCCCCCCCCCCTCCTGTCACTCATTTCTTGCTCCCACATAAACAGGTTCTCTGATTTCCTCTTCTGTGTCTTCCTTGCCACCTTCTTTGCCTTCTTTTCCATCTTTTGCCTCTTTTCCCATTTATGTGTATCCTTATCCATCATCTACCCTTTCCTTTCTTTATCTGTCCCTTTTTATTTTTCTCCCAGCAGCTTCTATCTCTTCTTCGCTTACATTTTCTTATTCTGTCTCATTATTTATTTATATCTTTTTCTTACAGTTTATGACTCCTATCTCCTTTCGTTCTTTCATTTTTATTCCTTCCTTTTCCTCCTCTACCTTCATTTATTCATTCATCCTTCCTTCCATCCTAGCTCCTTTATTCTCTCCTTTTTTTCTCTCCTTCTCTATCGTTCTTTCCTTCCATCCTTCATAGCCTTCTCTCCTTTCCTCTCCCTTCCTTCCTTCCTTCCCCTTCTCTCTTTCTTGCTGTCTTACTTTCGCTTCCATTTATCCTTGTCTTACCTTCCATCCTGTCTTCTCCCCTTCCTTCCTCCCTTTCTCCCTTTCCTCTCCCTTCCTCCAATCCTTGCTTTCTTCCTTTTTCTATTTCCCCTCTCTTCCTCTCTCTCTTTCCTTCCTACCTTCTCCTCTTCCTTTCTCCCTTTCCCTCCCTTCCTCTCTCTTTCCTTCCTTCCCCATCATACTCTCCTTGTACTTCCCATCATCTATCCTTTCCCTCACTCCCTTCCTCTCTCTTTTTCCTTCCTCTAATCCTTGCCTTCTTCCTTTCTCCCTTTCCCTCCCTTCCTCTCTCTTTCCTTCCTACCTTCTCCTCTTGCTTTCTCCCTTTCCCCTCCCTTCCTCTCTCTTTCCTTCCTCTAATCCTAGCTTCTTCCCTTTCTCCCTTTCCCCTCCCTTCCTCTCTCTTTCCTTCCCCATCATACTCCTTGTACTTCCCATCATCCATCCTTTCCCCTCTTCCTTCCCTTCCCTCTACCTTTAGAAGCTGTCAGTGATCAGGAGCCTCCCCTGATTCATTCATTTCCTCTCCTCCCTCCCTCTCCTCCATCTTCCCGTCCTCGGTACTATCTTGCAGCCAGTAAACCTTACTTCATTAATCACTTCACACTGAGTTTCAAACAATAAGAGGTCTCCCTGTGGTCTGAAGACCAGAGAAAATACTGTTAATTTTTCCCCGCCTACCGGCTGCTGCTCCATTACGGCCTCTCACTTATTGATAAATCGCTGCCTTTCCTCATTTCGCTTCCAGTCTTTCTGAGTTTAACTCTTTCCAGAATCTGCAGATTCTACAGAGACAGAAACAATGTATCCGTCTGTGCAGAGATACATAGTATGTCATCTTAACCCTTCGCGGCTTTTTCCTGCCAGTGGAGCTGTACATTACCCACATGCCTAAAATGAATGGAGTTTTATTACACGGATGCCTCACATTTAGCAGGAAGAAGCCACATTGGTCACTGCACCCGAAGAGCTGGGACTGAAGCATCTACAAGTCTGCACATGGGCCTAGCCGTAGGTAGTGCAGAGACAGCGGGGTACCTAGTCCTGGGGCCGGAGGGGGCCCAAAGGTGAAAGGTGATGAGAACAGTGGGCAGGGTCTCCAGGGAGTGGGAGGAGCCTAATTTAGTCTAATTTATTAAGAAAGACAGTGCAACTCTCCATGAAGTGTGCCTTTGAATTGATCTGGCACTACCCCATTTCTTAGACTGGTGCACAATATTCCAGACTTAGTAAATGTGGGCCTATGTGATTCCAGTACAATTTTACACGGAGTGAGGGCAGCGCCTGTGGGGTGATGGGGTGGGTTGTAGTACCTGAGCCGCTATCATTATACTCATGTTTGCTCTCAGCACAAGCTGCAGTTCAGATCGATGCGTTGCATTTCCAGGATAATGGGCTCCTCCTGCCAAGGACTCAATAACGGAGGTGCAACTAATTACTGTGGACTGCAATTTGCACCATTCCACCAGCGCCGAGGAGGAGGACGGTGTGAAGTCCCCATGGGAGGAGGAGACAACACCATTGTTTCTAGAGGAAAATGAATTGACAACTGGAAGTTGAGGAGAAATGTCACGTAATAATGAACTGCAAATTGCTGCCGACAAGGAGTCGAATGACTGAGTGACAGTGAGGGGGACACTGAACCTGAACAAAAAGTCTCCGCTGTGGAAATTGTCTCATAAGATTTGCAAATCTCAATCTATTTGCAGACATTTACCCAGGAATTAGCAGGACATTGGCTTTTTATTTAGATATTGTCTATTGCTCCCTGTTATCAGCTATTTCAGGCCGACGAGAAGCTGAGTATAGAACAAGTGAATATAATCTATTTCTCTCTGGTATCAGCCATTTCAGGCAGAGAGAAGGCCGAAAGATGAATGCAGTCTAGTAGTGATGAGCGAGCCGGAGCCGCAAGATTCGGGATTCGCACGAATCTTGCCCACTTCGGCTCAGCTCGGCATCCCGAGGCAGTGCGGATTCGTGAAGATTCGTGAGTCACTGCCAATTTGAAATGCCCGTTTTTTTCAGCCAATCAGCATCAAAGGGAAGCCTGTGGGAACGCCTGCTGTGATGTAACAGCCCCTATACCTCCCCAGCAGTGATTGGCTGGCAGTGACATGTGACCTAAATTTACATAAGGTAGAGACCTGCAGCATCAGCCTCAGGCCTCATTCACACGTCCGCAAAAATTGTCCGCATCCGATCCGCAATTGGTGGACTGGGTGCGGACCAGGTGCGGACCCATTCACAGTCAATGGGGCCGCAATATTGGCAGACGGCACACTACGTGCCATCCGCATCCGCACTTCCGTTCCGTGGGTCCGGAAAAAAATAGAACATGTCCTATTCTTGTCCGGATTCACGGACAGGAAAAGGCATTTCTATCATGTGCGTTCCACGAATTGTGGACTGCACATGGGCCGCTGTCCGTGTTTTGCGGATCCGCAAACACGGACAACACCAAACGGACGTCTGAATGAGCCCTTAGGGAGCCTCAGAGGCATCCCTACATGCTGCCCCTGGTGTTTCCTATGCATTTCCAAGGTGTTTCCATCATTTTCTGAGGTTTTCACATGTTGGGGCAAACTTGACTGTGCAGAACCTTTGGCCCCTGCAAAAAGATTCGGGTCTCCCATAGACTTTAATGGGATTCGTGATTCGGCCCGAATCCACGAATCCCGCGGTGGGATTCGGGCCGAATACCGAATCCCTGAATCTTTTAGGATTCACTCATCTCTACAGTCTAGTGCTTCCTGTCATCTGCCTGTGTTTCTTATGCTTCGGGGACTTGCAGTTCTATAATTTGTCATGAATGTTTCTTCCCATTGCCCTGGGATACAATGCAGACTGGACACTAGAGACATGTACAACCACACAGTAAGAAATAACCCCCCAAATCCCGATCCCTTTAGGCAGAGGGCGCTTTTTCTCCAGGGCCGCTGTGGGACAAGTCTTGATGTGTCTGAAATAATATCAGGGGGCTACAACTGCGCAAAGTTTTTTTCTGACATTTCACCCTTTGCCGGCGACATTCTGAAATTGAATTAAATGTGAGCAATTCTACAATAAAGAGCCGAAGACGGAGCCACAAGATTCATTTCTGACTGTACAAAGGTGACAGAGACAGAATGGAACGCAACGTCTCAGGCCATTTACTTCATACATAATTAGATCCAATGTAAGAGACCAAGCGGAGGCAGCAAATGTAGGAAGCAAATACAGGCAGGGGGTGCAAGCAGAAAGTGAAGGCAGGGGGTGCAGACAGAAAGTGCAGGCAGAAAGTGCAGGCAGGGGGTGCATGCAGAAAGTGCAGGTAGGGGTGCAGGCGGTGGTGCAGATGGGATGGAGGCAGGGGTGCAGGCAGAAAGTGCAGGCAGGGGGTGCAGGCAGAAAGTGCAGGCAGGGGGTGCAGCAGAAAGTGAAGGCAGGGGGTGCAGACAGAAAGTGCAGGCAGGGGGTGCAGGCAGAAAGTGAAGGCAGGGGGTGCAGACAGAAAATGCAGGCAGGGGGTGCAGACAGAAAGTGCAGGCAGGGGGTGCATGCAGAAAGTGCAGGTAGGGGTGCAGGCGGTGGTGCAGATGGGATGGAGGCAGGGGTGCAGGCAGAAAGTGCAGGCAGGGGGTGCAGGCAGAAAGTGCAGGCAGGGGGTGCAGGCAGGGGTGCAGGCAGAAAGTGCAGGCAGGGGTGCAGGCAGAAAGTGCAGGCAGGGGTGCAGGCAGAAAGTGCAGGCAGGGGGTGCATGCAGAAAGTGCAGGTAGGGGTGCAGGCGGTGGTGCAGATGGGGTGGAGGCAGGGGGTGCAGGCAGAAAGTGCAGGCAGGGGGTGCAGGCAGAAAGTGCAGGCAGGGGGTGCAGGCAGGGGGTGCAGGCAGAAAGTGCAGATGGGGTGCAGGCAGAAAGTGCAGGTAGAGGTTGCAGGCAGTAAGTGCAGATAGTTAGAGGAGGCAGCAAAAGAACAAAGCGTAGGCAATAAAAGCAAGCAATGAGTGCAGGCAAAAAGGGCAGCAATCAAGTGGAGGTCGTGTAAGAAGGCAGTAAGTGAGGGCAAAAAGTGCAGGAAGCAACCGGAGGCAACAAGAGCAGGATGTGAGCGCAGGCAAGTAGCACTGGAAGCAACTGCAAGCAGAGGGCGCAGGCAGCTGGTGGAGGCTGCAAGGGAGCAAAGTGTAGGCAATAAGTGCAGGAAACTAGTGGAGGCAGCAAGAGCAGGAATCAACTGGAGGCCACAAGAGCAGGCATACGGTGCTGGAAGCAAGTGGAGGCCACAAATTTAGGAAGAAAGTGCAGGCAGGGTGCAGGTAGATAGCGGTACTATATTCCGCAGCGCTTTACAGACATTAACATCACTCGATGTCCCCAATTTTGCTCACAATCTATGTTTCCTATCAATGTCTTTGGAGTGTGGGAGGAAACCAGAGAACCTGGAGGAAATCCCCGCAAACACAGGGAGGATCTTCAAACTCCATGAAGAGTGCTAACCACTGAACCACCTAGTGGAGGCCGCGAGGAGCAAGGCGTGTAATAAAAGCAAGCAGTGAGTGCAGGCAAATGGTGCTGGAAGCAAGCGGAGGCAGCAAATATAGGAAGCAACTGCAAGCAGAGGGTGCAGGCAGCTAGAGGAGGCATCAAGGAGAGGTGGTGTAAGAAAGCCGTGAGTGCGGGCAAATAGTCCTGGAAGCAGGGGCGGACTGAGAACTTAAAGTGGCCCTGGAAAAACCTAAAAGTGGCCCCAATGTTTTAGATGGGTCCGAACTGTGGGGCAACACAAGTAGATGGGGTCAATACAAGTTGGCAGGGTCAGAAATACCACAGTGTAGCACAGAATACCTCCCCAGGGGCTTTCCCTCTGTGGTAGCGATCAACACACGAGGGTCCTAAGCAGGACTCCCCCTCTATCAGCTCATCTAAACCTGGATTTTCTAACCCCCTTTAATTTAATATTGTTTCTTAAAGGGGTGTTCCATAGTAGGGTATTATTACTAGATAATAGTAGAGGATCTCCATGGAAAGGCCTGAGGGGACGCCGCATGGACTGTGTACATTGCATACCGCCTGTCTGCATACACAAGCCGCCATTCCCTGCGATCGCTGAGGGCGTTATATCGTATAGACGCGTCTGATTACATGCTGCATGTGAATATATCATAAGTGCGTTTATAACGCCGCTGACATCCACTCATTAAATCCTCGCCGGTCACCAGGAAATGTCACCGATAATTAGGGGCGCGTCATGAAATAATGGGACAGTTTCAGTCATTTCCTGCTAATTGCCATTAACACTGGGTTAATTGCTCCCGCGCATTGTTGTTATGGCGGCGAGGAGCAGATTTCATTGCGCAATTTTATTGTGAGTCTTAAGCCGTCACACAGTGAAAATTCATTAATATGTGAAAAATTGCAGCCAAGTCTTATGAGTGATCCTGAAGAGCGTCCCGAGGAGACGACTGTAAAACAGAAGGAAGCGAAAAATCCATCAAATCTGGACCTGACGTCTCATTGAGGCTTCCATACCCCCAGTAATATGGAAGGGACCTTAAACTTAAAGGGGTATTCCAGCAGGACAGGTGATGGTGGTGGTCTGGGACCATTCCAAGTATGGCTGTCTCCAATGGTTGACTCCTCCATAGCCGTCATCCCATGTAGGTCTATGGGAGTCCCTGCCTCTTTCTTCCTTTGTCCCTTTCTCAGCCTCAGATCTGTCCCCCACCTCCATCAGCCTCAAATCAGCCTCCTATTAGACCCCCCAGCCTACATCAGCCTCAGATCAGACCCTCATCAGACCCTTCCCAGGCTTAGATCAGACCCCCAGCCTCAGATCACACCCCATCAGACCTCCCAACCTCAGATCAGACCCTCATCAGACCCCCCAGCCTCATATCAGACCCTCATCAGACCCCCAAGCCTCAGATCAGACCCCCAGCCTCAGATCAGACCCCCCAGCCTCAAATCAGACCCTCATCAGACCCCCCAGCCTCATATCAGACCCTCATCAGACCCCCAAGCCTCAGATCAGACCCCCCAGCCTCAGATCAGACTCCCATAGCTCCCCAGCCTCAGATCAGACCCTCATGAGATCCTCCCCAGCCTCAGATCAGACTCTCATGAGATCCTCCCCAGCCTCAGATCAGACCCTCATCAGACCCCCAAGCCTCAGATCAGACCCCCCAGCCTCAGATCAGACTCCCATAGCTCCCCAGCCTCAGATCAGACCCTCATGAGATCCTCCCCAGCCTCAGATCAGACCCTCATCAGACCCCCCAGCCTCAGATCAGACCCTCATGAGATCCTCCCCAGCCTCAGATCAGACTCTCATGAGATCCTCCCCAGCCTCAGATCAGACCCTCATCAGACCCCCCAGCCTCAGATCAGACCCTCATGAGATCCTCCCCAGCCTCAGATCAGACTCTCATGAGATCCTCCCCAGCCTCAGATCAGACCCTCATCAGACCCCCAGCCTCCGATCAGCCCCCCTTAGGCCCCCCAGCCTCAGATCAGGCATTTAAAATAAATAAAAAAATAAACTTACCTCTCCAGCTCCGGACAGCGCTGCCACTTGGCAGATTCACTTACCCTTCCCGCGCAGTACTGTGACCTACGTGCACTACGTCCTGACACTGTACGTCCGGAGGGTCTCCACCCCTGTTTTAAATGAACAGCTCCTACATTTTCACTTTACCTCCCCCCTTTCTAGGTCATGTCTGACTGTGGCCAGATCTTCCTCTGTAATGAAGGTATCAGTCCAAAGCCGAAACGTGTCAGCCTCTGGAGCACATAGCTGTGTAGGTCTCCTCTAACTTTACTTCTCCAGCCCTGATCCGGTGCAGTCGTACTCACTGGATAATGGACCCATAGCACTGTTTTACCCATGATCCCTTGCAGTACCCTGATGGGGGAAGTATTAAGTATTAATCAACAGCTCCAGAGCTACGCTCAGGTCTAATGCATTAGGAGGAGATTACCACATCCTAGACAATCTCCGACCCCTCAGCTACATCACATTTATATTCAAGATCGATGTCCTGAGCTGTTTACTGTAAAAATGCCGCACCCTGATATCACCGGCTCCAGGTCACCAAGTAAAAGAGATAAAAACATCATGTGACCTGCGAGCATCGCCATATAAACCATCAATTATAAGGAGCAACACAAATCCACAATGCAATTATAATCATTCTCCAACTGCAGACACAATAATGTGAAGAAGATAGTAATTATACACCAGAGTCACACGTAATACCGCCACATAACACGGCATTATATAAGACAGTCACAACAATAATTATAGAGATCGGGCTGGTATAACCTGGGTATCTCCTGTATATAATTATATATGTACAGCTGGTATAAGTTATACATCTTCTTGTATATAGTGATATGGAGCATGCTGGTATAACCTGGGTATCTCCTGTATATAATTATATATGTACAGCTGGTATAAGTTATACATCTTCTGTATATAGTGATATGGAGCATGCTGGTATAACCTGGGTATCTCCTGTATATAATTATATATGTACAGCTGGTATAAGTTATACATCTTCTGTATATAGTGATATGGAGCATGCTGGTATAACCTGGGTATCTCCTGTATATAATTATATATGTACAGCTGGTATAAGTTATACATCTTCTTGTATATAGTGATATGGAGCATGCTGGTATAACCTGGGAATCTCCTGTATATAATTATATATGTACAGCTGGTATAAGTTATACATCTTCTGTATATAGTGATATGGAGCATGCTGGTATAACCTGGGTATCTCCTATATATAATTATATATGTACAGCTGGTATAAGTTATACATCTTCTTGTATATAGTGATATGGAGCATGCTGGTATAACCTGGGTATCTCCTGTATATAATTATATATGTACAGCTGGTATAAGTTATACATCTTCTTGTATATAGTGATATGGAGCATGCTGGTATAACCTGGGTATCTCCTGTATATAATTATATATGTACAGCTGGTATAAGTTATACATCTTCTGTATATAGTGATATGGAGCATGCTGGTATAACCTGGGTATCTCCTGTATATAATTATATATGTACAGCTGGTATAAGTTATACATCTTCTTGTATATAGTGATATGGAGCATGCTGGTATAACCTGGGTATCTCCTGTATATAATTATATATGTACAGCTGGTATAAGTTATACATCTTCTTGTATATAGTGATATGGAGCATGCTGGTATAACCTGGGTATCTCCTGTATATAATTATATATGTACAGCTGGTATAAGTTATACATCTTCTTGTATACAGTGATATGGAGCATGCTGGTATAACCTGGGTATCTCCTGTATATAATTATATATGTACAGCTGGTATAAGTTATACATCTTCTGTATATAGTGATATGGAGCATGCTGGTATAACCTGGGTATCTCCTGTGTATAATTATATATGTACAGCTGGTATAAGTTATACATCTTCTGTATATAGTGATATGGAGCATGCTGGTATAACCTGGGTATCTCCTGTATATAATTATATATGTACAGCTGGTATAAGTTATACATCTTCTTGTATATAATGATATGGAGCATGCTGGTATAACCTGGGTATCTCCTGTATATAATTATATATGTACAGCTGGTATAAGTTATACATCTTCTTGTATATAGTGATATGGAGCATGCTGGTATAACCTGGGTATCTCCTGTATATAATTATATATGTACAGCTGGTATAAGTTATACATCTTCTTGTATATAGTGATATGGAGCATGCTGGTATAACCTAGGTATCTCCTGTATATAATTATATATGTACAGTTTTCTGCAGGAATCATTTACTATGAGGTGAGTGGTAGAAGTCCTTGGTGTCCTCCTGGTTGGTGGCTGTGGTTATGGACAATATGCAGGGAGGACATTGTGTGTATTCTGTGCCTGTGACCAGAGAATTTCATCTGTTATCTCCAGTCCAGGAAAGAGGATTAAAAATGACATATACATGACAATAGAAGCAATCATGCAGTAACTGACTAATTTAGTCCCTTTCATTGATTTTGTGATTTTCCTGGGTTATGAGATTCCTCATCTCTTATTGTATTTACACAGACTCGTCCTTTCTCTCTGGACCGGAGATCTCTGGAATCATCTGCACTCTCACATTCAATTATCACTCTCTGAGCCGGGACCATCACATTCACATCTCACATAATGGACACTTTCTAATAGACAGCCAAGGAATGTTCTGCTGGAAGCTCCTTAAAGCACAGTATTAATGGGCAGATACAGAAATGTAGAAATATTTCTCATGCAGCAAAAATTTAATTTAACCCATTTTGCAGAATTATGCTTTGATGGTGCACCTGAAAATGGCCACTGATTCTGGGTAAGGAAAAATCATATCGTAGAGACAGAAAACGGGGGTAATCTTTAAGAAAGATCTTGGAGGGATCGCGACAACCTTCACTTTCATAGTGCTGCTGATATTTGTCTATCTGTCTTTCTTTCTATTATCTATCTATCTAGAACACAAAAAGTGAGGCAGCACTCCAATTCGGTGAAAAAAATGATGGACTCTTTATTCCCAAGAGCCCATGATTTTTTTCAACGAATTGGAGTGCTGCCTCACTTTTTTTGTGTTCTATACTTTGTGGGCACATTGTCCTAAGCCTGGAGGGATTGTACCCGTGCTTTCATTGACTGACTTGTGCTGCTGCTGTTTTTGTACTTTAGTTTTTCTGTTCTTTTCTTTCTTTCTTTCTTTCTTTCTTTCTTTCTTTCTTTCTTTCTTTCTTTCTTTCTTTCTTTCTCACAGAGACGCCCAACCTGTGGCCCTCCAGCTGTTGCAAAACTACAACTCCTAGCATGCTTGGACACCCTGCAGCTATTAGGGTATGCTGGGAGTTGTAGTTTTCCAACAGCTGGAGGGATGCAGGTGAGCATCGGTATAGTATTACATAGTTGTCTTTCTTTCTATCTATTATCTATCATCTATTTATTATCTATCTATCTATCTTCTATCTATGTATTATCTATATATCTATCTCATATCTTTCTTTCTTTCTTTCTTTCTTTCTTTCTTTCTTTCTTTCTTTCTTTCTTTCTTTCTTTCTTTCTTTCTTTCTTTCTTTCTATCACAGGGATGCCCAACCTTTGGCCCTCCAGCTGTTGCAAAACTACAACTCCTATCATACTTGGACACCCTACAGCTATTAGAGCATGCTGGGAGTTGTAGTTTTCCAACAGCTGGAGGTACGCAGGTTGAGCATCCCTATACTATTACATAACTTTCTTTCTTTCTTTCTTTGTATCTATGCATCTATCTATGTTTCTATCAATCAATTATCTATCTATCTATCTATCTATCTATCTATCTATCTATCTATCTATCTATCTACTATGACAGGGATGCCCAACCTGCAGCCCTCCAGCTGTTGCAAAACTACAACTCCTAGCATTATGGACACCCTACAGCTATTAGGGCATGCTGGGAGTTGTAGTTTTGCAACAGCTGGAGGGCGGCAGGTTTAGCATCCCTATACTATCACAGTTGTCTGTCTATGGATAGTTCTACAGTGTTTCATAAGAGGTCAGTATAAGCTTTTGATGTCATCAGGCATTCATTTTAATGGAGCTGACCTACAAATGCCAGACACGACCACTGAGGAGGTGTAGCTTTGTTTTTGGAAGAAAGCAGGCACATTTTTCTAGTCTTCCCTTGTTGGGCCATATTCCATTGGATATCACACACATATAAGGCGTTTAGGGGAGATCCTGCTGCCATAAGGCGCTCCATATGTGCCCCTCCATATCCATAAGGTCAATACTTTACATTTTTTTAAATACATTTTTATTTTCCTTTGTGATTGGTGCTAAAACTTTAATGAAATCTTAAAACATTTTTGGGTGCTGGGGCGGGGGCTTTGTAGGTTCTCATTGGGCATGGGTGATGGGTGATCCTCAGCAGGGCTCCCACACCGGCTGCTCTACAGTATGCACACAGTCTAATATCCACATGCTGTATTTGATACAATGTTGCATGTTACTAAACAAACAATGTAAATTGTAACACCAGTACGAATTCCAGGATTGTGTGAATTCAATATAATGATTTTTGGCCAGCGTTGCCCCCTTCATTCATGGCGGATTTCACAGATCACACACCAGTGCGGTTTACCAGCTGTGACCGCCGTGTTCTCCATTCCTGGCACGTGGCCCCGGTCCCTGCCTTTTCTTACAGCTTTCTCAAGTCCTTTCACGGGTCATCGGGCTGCTCCACCAAGTAGGCTTGTTGTGACAGATGGGATCTGCTCCATCCACGCCGTAATCAATGCTGCAGATGGGAGACTCCTCTGACGCCTCCGATCCTGGATTTTACATTCTGCAGAATTCCTTTGGACACAAGTGATAAAACCCATCTGACAGATTTACCGAGAATACACCCAAAAAATAGAGCAAAAGGCTTCACTGTATCCAAGGCCTAAAAGCAAGCAAAAGACGCTCCAGGAGATCCGACAAAACTGCTCGGCAATAAAAAGAGATCTGACACATCTGGGTCTGGTCTGCAGGGATGGTTAATGTGCTGGATGGAGCCGAATGGAGCAGCTTCAGAAGCTTTAAATCTAAGACGGGTGGAGAACGAGAGGGAGAAGAAGATCCAAATTGCAGTAGAATCCTGGGCAATATGGAGGCAATGAGGGTCCAAGCCCCCGGAAGAAGGGCTGCAATGTCACAATGTCACAAAAGCAGCTCGACTCATGGTGGGCACAGCAACCAAGCCCCACCGGTGACCCAAAAGTTACCCCAAAATCTTCTGAACAGATCTTATAGATCACTTTATGTGGCTTATATCATTACCTTATGTTCCACTGATGGTCGAGCAGCTTAGGGTTTGAGGCAGTGGCATAACTAGAACTGACTGGGCCCCACAGCAAATGTCTGAACAGGCCCCCCTGCTTAATGCAGACCTTAAACAGGACCTAAAAATAAATAATACTCACCTCTCTTCTCCTGCTGCAGGCACCTCCACTCTTCTTGCAGCACTGCATCGCACTGCATCTAGGTACGGACTACACTGTGACCTGACATCGCACAGCGTCAGGTCCTAGGGCACTCCCAGGACTTAGTGCAGCGTAGGTGCCCGGAAAAGAAGATCAGAAAGTGGTGAGTAATACCAGTGCTAGGAGCACCATACTCACCTTTCTTCTCCTCCTGCGAGCACCTCCACTCTTCTTGCAGCACTGCATTGCACTGCATCTAGGGACACACTGTGACCTTACATTGCACAGCGCCAGGTCATAGTGCACTCCCAGGACTTAGTGCAGTGCAGGCGCCCTGAGAAGGAGAACAGAGAGTGGTGAGTAATACCAGTGCTAGGAGCACTATACTCACCTCTCTTCTCCTCCTGCGGGTGCCTCCACTCTTCTTGCAGTACTAAGGCTAGGTACGCACTACATTGTGACCATCACACAGCGTCAGGTCATAGTGTGCTCCTAGGACTTAGTGCAGTGCAGGCACCCGGAGAAGAACAGAGAGTGGTGAGTAATACCAGTGCTAGGAGCACTATACTCACCTCTCTTCTCCTCCTGCGGGTGCCTCCACTCTTCTTGCAGTACTAAGGCTAGGTACGCACTACACTGTGACCATCGCACAGCGTCAGGTCATAGTGCACTCCTAGGACTTAGTGCAGTGCAGGCACCCGGAGAAGAACAGAGAGTGGTGAGTAATACCAGTGCTAGGAGCACCATATTCACCTCTCTTTTCCTCTTGCAGGTGCCTCCACCCTTCTTGCAGCACTGCGTCTAGGCACGGACTACACTGTGACCTGACATCGCACAGCGCCAGGTCATAGTGCACTCCCCAGATTTATTGCAGCGCAGGCGCCCGGAGAAGAAGAACAGAGAGCAGTGAGTAATACGAGTGCTAGAACTAGGAGCACCATACTCACCGCTCCCTGGGCCCTGAAAATAAATCCTTTTATCTCTGAGAAGTAGTAAGTCTGTCCAGGTTTCAGCCTCTGGATATAAACAAAATTGTTCCTATTTGCTGACATAAAGCAGAGATTAGTAGAGACATAAAGTATATTAGAACATTTTCAGTGATTATACTCTGTGTGGCGATATTATAATATATTACAATGTTTCACAACTGAAACAATTTAATGACACATCCGGCTCTGCTGCACCTGTGTTTGCTCTCATGTGGATGGCTCAGAGACTTCTGTGGTTTCTAGAAATTTCTGTGAATTGCATAATTTTCAATGTACGTGATGTTGTACAGTAATTAATCCCCCTGGTCTCGTACAGTGACGGACAGATTGTGTAACCTGGTGTCTAAAGAGTTAAGTGTACAGTTTTTGTGAGGCCGATAATAAAAGTACCAGGCTGGCAGCCGCCCCCTCCTCATCTGCCCTCTCCCCGCAATGTGCCAGATTTCTGCCAAGTCTTCTGTTTTGTTCTCTGCCGCCGCACAGGACGCTATTAACCGCTCATGATATATGGTTCAAAAAAGTGCACTTACAAAGCAATTATAACATAGTGAGACTGTCAGGGCGCGGGATGGGGCGTCTGACAGAGGGCGAGAGCAGGCGACATGGAAATGACAGAAAAACCCTCTGAATCTCTGGACAAGATGAAGAAACAAGGGAAAAGCAAGAGATAGAGATAGATAGATAGATAGATAGATAGATAGATAGATAGATAGGAGAGATAGATAGGAGATAGATAAACACCGGTCCACCAACCTTCACCACATCTGGAGTGCTGCCTCCTTATTATGAAGTACATCAACACAAAATAGATAGATGCAGGGGGCGTAGCTATAGGGGGTGCAGAGGTAGCAGTCGCTACCGGGCCCAGGAGCCTGAGGGGGCCCAAAGACCCTTGTGCCGCATAAGAAGACACACAAAGCACTGAGGGAAGGGGGGCCCAAGCTGAACTCTTGCACCAGGGCCCATGAGCCTTTAGCTACGCCCCTGGATAGATGGCCCCATTTCTAAAGAAATGACCCAACCCCAGAGACTGACAGATCCTGAGCCGGTACAGACTGAGCGCCCACAGCCTGATCATCGAATCCAGGTGGCACCGACAGAATCACAAGCCCAGGGAGAGCAGACTGGGAGGCCATGGAGGATGAGGCCCACTTCCTGCTGTAGGGTCCCAAATACATAGCATTGAAGGACACTCACATTAGGAGACTGACTGATCTCTGCCCAGACTTCACCTCCATGGAGGAGCCTGATATGTCCTGGACTCCTATACCCCCGACCTGAATGTGTCCCCATCCCCCATCACAACCCAATTATTTTCTACTTACTTGCTAAAATGCTAAAATATATTTAGCCCTGCCAATATGAGATAGATAGATAGATAGATAGATAGATAGATAGATAGATAGATAGATAGATAGATAGATAGAAGATAATGATGAAGAAGAAGAAGAAGAAGAAGAAGAAGAAGAAGGGTAGATTTATCATTCTCTTTACGCCTGAAAAGTTGCAGGTGTGACTTTTTAAAAAATTGTTGCATCTCCACTTTTTCGCCATCCTTGCAACTTTTCTAAAAGGGGGTGTGGCAAGGGAGTTGAAGGGGGTGTGGCCAGACACGGCAACAAATTTATCTTCATTAACGCCCGTTTTCTGGTGTAAAATGAAGACAGAACTCTACGACAGCTCTGGTTAGGCACACGGACAGCAGACTCCTCATAAATTAGGTGCATCGTCCAGCAGCACGGAGGATATCCAGACAGGTGCACACAGCGCCAATCTTGATACATCTCCCCCATAGTGTTTCTTTTCACTGATGGATAAGAATGATAGATTTGTGCCCTGTGTTGACATAGTTGAGGAAACTTCATCTTAAATTAGGAACGACTCTGAAAAAGAACGGAACTCGAGGAGTCCGGACGGTGTTGTGCCCCTCCCCCCCCCATCAGGGCCCTGCGTCGTTCCACTTGCGCTGCTTTCTCTCCATAAGAATTTGGGCTTTAGGACTGGGAGAGATGATTTCTGCTTCCAAATGTCATCCTACTACAAGCCATCAGTGCACTGAGTGCTTGGCAATTCTCTGAAATCAAGAAATGTATGCCAATTACTCACCCCGAGGCGACGGCATCGCGGGTACAGGAGCCGTCATTACCACTGCAGCTGGCACCTAATGAGTCTAAATATAATGTGTATTTGCATAGTAAATATGATAAATAAACTCTCAGCCCGGTGCAGCGGATGGTAATGGCGCGGAGTAGCCCGGCGCGTCTCCGAATATCAGGACGCTGCCAGTCTCAGGCTGCCCGGGAGGGACATTCACTACTACCCTGAGACCCATATGGGGGGCGGCTCACATTCTATAGGTGCCAATCCTGACCCCTAAAATTAAGAAGCTCTTGAGACATCAGCAGTCCAGCTCAGTATTTCTGGAAATCTGGGTGTCTACCAAGGTGACCCCATTCCCCAGCCTCAGGGACCTAGGACAGATTAGTGGCAGCTCCTGTGAAGGCTGTGATGGCGGCCGTGTTAGAGGTCACTCAGATTTCTGAGAAAAAGAACAAAACTTGAAGATAAAAGGTGACTTTTTATTTTAGGTGATTATGGATCTTGTTTATAAGATGTGATATCAGTCAAACCTTGGCATGGGCTCCATTCTCCATTCTTTCACTCCTTCACCCTCCTCTCCAGTCACCTTCCCTCTTCTCACCACCTTCACCTTCTTCTCCAGTCTTACTTCCCTCTGTTCTCCTCTCCTTTATCCTCCCCTCCAGTCCTTTTCTCTCCTCTCCCCTTCTTCACCCTCCTCTCTAGTCCTCTTCTCCCCTCCTTCACCCTCCTCTCTAGTCCTCTTCTCCCCTCCTTCACCCTCCTCTCTAGTCCTCTTCTCCCCTCCTTCAACCCTCCTCTCTAGTCCTCTTCTCTCCTCTCCCCTTCTTCACCCTTCTCTCCAGTCCTCTTCTCTCCTCTCCTTCCCCCCTTCACCCTCCTCTCCAGTCCTCTTCTCTCCTCTCCCCTTCTTCACCCTCCTCTCTAGTCCTCTTCTCCCCTCCTTCACCCTCCTCTCTAGTCCTCCTCTTCTCCCCTCCTTCACCCTCCTCTCTAGTCCTCTTCTCTCCTCCTTCACCCTCCTCTCTAGTCCTCTTCTCTCCTCTCCTCTCCTCTCCCCTCCTTCACCCTCCTCCCCAGTCCTCTTCTCTCCTCTCCCCTTCTTCACCATCCTCTCCAGTCCTCTTCTCTCCTCTCCCCTTCTTCATCCTCCTCTCTAGATCTCTTCTCTCCTCTCCCCTTCTTCATCCTCCTCTCTAGTCCTCTTCTCTCCTCTCCCCTTCTTCATCCTCCTCTCTAGTCCTCTTCTCCCCTCCTTCACCCTCCTCTCCAGTCCTCTTCTCTCCTCTCCCCTTCTTTACCCTCCTCTCCTGTCTTCTCTGTTCTTACCTCCTTCATCCTCTTCTCCCCTTCTTTACCCTCATCTCCAATCTTCTTCCCCTCTGTTCTCCCCTCTTTCACCCTCCTCTCCAGTCCTCTTCTCCTCTTTTCTCCTTCCCACCTTCACCCTCCTCTTCAGTCTGCACCTCATCTCCTCACCTCTCACACCTTTTTCTAACCCTACCCTCCCTTCACCTTCCTCTTCTTCTCTCTTTCCTCTCCTACTCTCCCCTGTTGACTTCTCTCACCTCTAAGCAGAGACTGAGTAAGAGTTCCCTGTGAGCTGTGGCTAATGACATCATTACACCGAATCAGTGATGTCATCTAATGATGTCACCTGAAATGTTCTTCTCATCAATGTCCATTGATCATTAGCACAGAAACCTTTCATTCTTTCTGGGGCAAATCTTACTATTCTTGCTATAGTTTGTACTGAGGATTTCATACAAAAATAAAACTTTGGTCCTCCCTACGGTCCTGAGTCCCACCTCACACACCCCATTTGTAACAGGACAGGCCGTAGCTTGCACTACACTCATTTAAAGGGAACATGGGCAGCATGACCCGGTGTCTTCTCCTGGATGGAGTGCCCCATAGGTTTCCATACCACTTTGGTTATGACGCTATCTTGGGCTCCTCTCCTCCGTGGGCCCCATGGCAGCTGCACCGGCCCTCTCCTAGTAGACAGGTCCCTGCTGATATCTTATTTCCCTCCTTATAGCAGACCTTTAATAATGTATGAACCCCCATCTGGTCACCGTAGCCTTCTGATCAATCTTCCATCTAGAAGGAGCCATTTAGATGTGAAATGACGGTAGGTGTTCACCCCCCCAGGGCTGTGGGCCCCGGTTACTTCTGCTTCTGCTGATACACAAGCTCCATATTCATGCCATGGAAGAAATAATATTTCAATACAATTTTTGCAGGAAGAACGTAATTATATTCCAGTGGAATGATGCACAGCGGCCGCGTTCTTCTGCATGACTTTCATTTGTGCCGGAGAGAAAAGTATGGAGCAGCGCAGAGAGTGATGAACAATCAATGGCGGCTGCTCCATCACATCTGATGTCTGATGCCGAGCGTCAGCCGCTGCACAAGTCCCAAATAAAAGTCAAATTATATTCCGGGATGCCGACTAATTCATCCTGCGCAAACTAAAAAACAATTACTGTACTTCTGAGGCAGCGATTAATAACGCGCAGCGGCGCTCCTGGCGTCTGCCTGACAGAGAGAGGCGCATTCATTACCCGGCTCTACTGGTTCCAAAAATCCTGTGCCAGAAGGCGGGGAGCAAGAAACTGGGACATCTATAAGGAGAGGCGGAACCGGGGAATTGACACAACGCGGCAGAATGCGGTGTGAAGGGGACTCACAGGTTGGCGGTAGTAGTAGCTTCTGGTGCAGCAAGGTCCCAGTAAATACCAGTCATGTTGTGGGAGATGTTCAGGGTCAGACTGGTCCAACAGAGAACCAGAGGATCTGCCAATGGGAAGAGCTCAGCAAACAGCAAACCCATTTTGGGCCCTGAACTTGCTTCATCCATACCGCCCAACTTTGTAAAGGGATAAAGAGGGACACATTGTGCAGCGTGCTAAGTGCCACGGCAAATGTTTTCAGCACTAGGCCACGCCTCCACCTCTGCCCACTATACACCTAATCCCATCCAGTCCCCTTACTGCTCCACATAGCAAATATTCCACAGTTATGTTCCCTCATTAATATGCCCAGCTGTGCCCCCAGTAATATGCCCTGTTATGTGCCCCCAGTAATCTGCTCACATTGTGCCCCCTTCTAATATGCCCACATTGTGCCCCCCTGTGATACACCCACATTGCACCCCCAGCAATATGTTGTGCCCCCAGTAATATGCCCACATATTGCCCACTTCTAGTATGCCCACATTGTGCCCTCCTGTGATAAGCCCGCATTGTACCCCCCAGTAATATGTTGTGCCCCCAGTAATATGCCCACATTGTGCCCCTAACAGAAAGTTAAAAACAATAAAAACCATATACTTACCTTCTTCCTAGCAGCAGCATCACCAGCAGGACATTGGCTTCTCTTGTCTGGAGGGGGGCGGAGCCCGCCCAGGCCAGAGGTATGGAGAGCTGCAGGGGGACGGGAGGGAGGATGTCTGCTTCTTCATGTAACAGGCAACTGTCTCTGTGTCATATGGACGCAGAGACAGCTGCCAGAGACCAGCACATACCTCCCCCGTACCAGGACAGCGGGACAGGCACTGCAATCCGGGACTGACCCGCTGGATCCGGGACGGTTGGGAGGTATGGCTTCATCTGTGAGTCGTAGACTGGGGCAAAGATTGACTTTGCTGCGTATCTAAGCAGCCTGCCCCTCCCCCGATACAGGGGACACGGACAGGTTCTGTAGACACTGACAGTGGCCCCAGAATTGCTTCCCCTGGTGGACCCAGAAAAGGAAAGTCGTATTACCTATGCAGCTACACAGGGGCCCCAAGGGGAGGAAGGGCCCACAAATGGGCTTACAGAAAGAGTTGACTGGTACTGAGAGAGGCAACTACCAGTCACATACTGTAAGCAGAAGATGCGGCATGAGACCCCAGACCAGACCCCAATATAAATTGAGACCCCGAAATTCATTGAGACCCTGGATCAGACCCCTGAAATAATTAAGGCCCCATTGCAGACCCCTAAATTACTCAGACCACAGACTCCAAAACCAGTCCTCAGACCAGACCCGTAAATTAATTTAGACTCCAGATTCAACACTTAAATTAAGACCCCACACCAGGAGCCCACATTAATCAGAACCCCGATCATAGTCCTAAATGAGACCCCAGATAGACCCCAAACTAAGACCCCAGACTAGGCCTCCCAAATTAATCAGGTATTTAGAGTCCTAAATCAGCCCTAAGACCAAACCCAAAATCAGATCCCAGAGCAGATCCCTAACTTAGACCAGGCCTTATTTTAATTAGGATCCCTTTTTAATCAGACCCAAAGATCCTAAAATTATTCAGACTCCCCCGTGCGTCCTCCACACTTCACGCTCGGTTTCTCACATTGATGTTTGGTCAGGGACTTAATTCACTTTGTCACGACCTTTGCTGCCGTTCACGAGTGTTTCTTGCCCTTTGACACTTGACCTTTGGTCTTGTTACTTTTGTTACTTTTGTTTGTTGCAGTCTCGTGTTATTTGCAGACGGTGAACTCTTCCTCTCCTTATTATCCGGTTGGTCTTTGCGGCTCATTATTTGGCTCACACATCTGTTCACACCTTTAATGCTGGATTCCTAGTGTTGGCGTCTGCTACTGGTTCCCAGCTACGGGCGCTTGATAGCAACTGGAGAAAAGGAGGGCGAGAAAGTCAAGTATTGGGTGTTACCCTACTGGGAAGTGACAGAGTCCTGAAACTGGACATAGATTCAAATCCCCTTAAACATTTCTTTAGAGGCCACCTGTGCCCTCAGTGTATGCACACAGTGACTCCTCCAGCAGAATAGTGAGCGCAGCTCTGGAGTATAATACAGGATGTAACTCAGGATCAGTACAGGATAAGTAATGTATGTACACAGTGACTGCACCAGCAGAATAATGAGTGCAGCTCTGGAGTATAATACAGGATGTAACTCAGGATCAGTACAGGATAAGTAATGTATGTACACAGTGACTGCACCAGCAGAATAGTGAGTGCAGCTCTGGAGTATAATACAGGATGTAACTCAGGATCAGTACAGGATAAGTAATGTATGTACACAGTGACTGCACCAGCAGAATAGTGAGTGCAGCTCTGGAGTATAATACAGGATAGAACTCAGGATCAGTACAGGATAAGTAATGTATGTACACAGTGACTCCTCCAGCAGAATAGTGAGTGCAGCTCCGGAGTATAATACAGGATGTAACTCAGGATCAGTGCAGGATTAGTAATGTATGTACACAGTGACTGCACCAGCAGAATAGTGAGTGCAGCTCTGGAGTATAATACAGGATGTAACTCAGGATCAGTACAGGATAAGTAATGTATGTACACAGTGACTCCTCCCAGCAGAATAGTGAGTGCAGCTCTGGAGTATAATACAGGATGTAACTCAGGATCAGTACAGGATAAGTAATGTATGTACACAGTGACTCCTCCAGCAGAATAGTGAAGTGCAGCTCTGGAGTAATAATACAGGGATGTAACTCAGGATCAGTAGAGGATAAGTAATGTATGTACACAGTGACTGCACCAGCAGAATAGTGAGCGCAGCTCTGGAGTATAATACAGGATGTAACTCAGGATCAGTACATGGGTAAGTAATGTATGTACACAGTGACTGCACCAGCAGAATAGTGAGTGCAGCTCTGGAGTATAATACAGGATGTAACTCAGGATCAGTTACAGGATAAGTAATGTATGTACACAGTGACTCCTCCAGCCAGAATAGTGAGTGCAGCTCTGGAGTATAATACAGGATGTAAACTCAGGATCAGTACAGGATAAGTAATGTATGTACAAAGTGACTCCTCCAGCAGAATAGTGAGTGCAGCTCTGGAGTATAATACAGGATATAACTCAGGATCAGTACAGGATAAGTAATGTATGTACACAGTGACTCCTCCAGCAGAATAGTGAGTGCAGCTCTGGAGTATAATACAGGATGTAACTCAGGATCAGTAGAGGATAAGTAATGTATGTACACAGTGACTGCACCAGCAGAATAGTGAGCGCAGCTCTGGAGTATAATACAGGATGTAACTCAGGATCAGTACAGGATAAGTAATGTATGTACACAGTGACTGCACCAGCAGAATAATGAGTGCAGCTTCTGGAGTATAATACAGGATGTAACTCAGGATCAGTACAGGATAAGTAATGTATGTACACAGTGACTGCACCAGCAGAATAATGAGTGCAGCTCTGGAGTATAATACAGGATGTAACTCAGGATCAGTACAGGATAAGTAATGTATGTACACAGTGACTGCACCAGCAGAATAGTGAGTGCAGCTCTGGAGTATAATACAGGATGTAACTCAGGATCAGTACAGGATAAGTAATGTATGTACACAGTGACTGCACCAGCAGATTAGTGAGTGCAGCTCTGGAGTATAGTACAGGATATAACTCAGGATCAGTACAGGATAAGTAATGTATGTACACAGTGACTGCACCAGCAGAATAGTGAGTGCAGCTCTGGAGTATAATACAGGATGTAACAGGAGTCAATACAATGAGTGCACTACTGCTCTGATTTATGCCTTATTTACACGTCAGTGTTTGGTCAGTGATTTCCATCAGTGATTTTTGTGCCAAAACCAGGTGCTGATCTTCCCCTTCTATCTTATGTCTGTGGAGGCTCGGCTCCTGGTTGTGGCTCACAATCACCGCCTGTGCACAGGGGCCCTCACTGTATATGTATATAGTACTTGCTCTTTAGAATACAGAGGATGCAGATTCCTTCAGTGTAAATTGCCGCCGGTTGTTGGTTATAAATGGGCCGCAGCTTTAGAGAAGGAAGAAAAGAAATGGATAGGAAACCATGTTGCCCCGTGCGCGGAGTGGCCCCCTGCTGCTGCCTTGATTGTGATTTTGCTGCTATAGATGCACATTGGAGAATTGCTGGTTGGATAAACTACACATTATTTATAGGTAATTACACTGAACCCGACAGCAAGAAACAATTATAACTAATTTGGAAAAGCTTTCAGAAGATTGTGCGATGGCCGATCCTCCATCATCAGATCAATGCAGACGTTTCATTTCAACTCTTAAAGTGACAGAACCCGGCACCACCGAGTATATACGGGAAGAAAATGTGTCATGTGCAGGGCTCAGGTCATGTTGAGGGTTGTAGTACTCTATCTATGATGTATAATAGAATGGTATTGTAGTCATTTGCTGTAGTCACATTGGGGGTTGTAGTGCTCTATCTATAATGTATAATAGAATGTTATTGTAGTCACATTGGGGGTTGTAGTGCTCTATGTATACTGTAGAACAGAATTATGGTGAGGTCCAGTGGTCTGGTCATGTTGAGGGTTGTAGTTCTCTAGGTATACAGTATAATAGACTTGTATTATAGTCATGTCCTGTGGTCAGGTCATGTTGGGGGTTGTAGTGCTTTATGTATAGTGTATAATAGAATAATATCATGGTCAGGTCCCATAGTCAGGTCATGTTGGGGGTTGTAGTGTTCTTTGTATAGCATATAATAGAATTATATTGTGATCATGTCCAGTAATTAGGTCATGTTGGGAGTTGTAGTGCTCTATATATAATGTATAAGAGAACTATATCATGGTCATGTCCCATAGTCAGTTCATGTTGGGGGTTGTAGTGCTCTATGTTTAATATATAATAGACTTACATATTACGATCATGTCTAATGTTTAGGTCATGTTGGGGGTTGTAGTGTTCTTTGTATAATATATAATTGAATTATATCATGATCATGTTTCAGCTGTTAGGCCACGTTGAGGGTTGTAGTGCTCTATGTATAGAGTATAATAGAATTATTTTATAATCATGTCCATTGGTCAGATCATGTTGAGGGTTGTAGTGCTGTATGTATAGAGTAAAATAGAATTATATTACGGTCATGTTTCAGCAGTTAGGTCACGTTGAGGGTTGTAGTGATCCATGTAGGGTATAATAGAATTATATTACAGTCATGGCCAGTGGTTAGGTCATGTTGGGGGTTGTAGTGATCCATGTAGGGTATAACAGAATTATATTACGGTCTCGGACAGTGGTCAGGTCATGATGGGGGTTGTAGTGATCCATGAATAGCGTATAATAGAATTATATTACGGTCATAGTCAGTGGTCAGGTCATGTTGGGGGTTGTAGTGATCCATGTAGGGTATAATAGAATTATATTACGGTCATGGTCAGTGGTCAGGTCATGTTGGGGGTTGTAGTGATCCATGAATAGAGTATAATAGAATTATATTACAGTCATGGCCAGTGGTCAGGTCATGTTGGGGGTTGTAGTGATCCATGTAGGGTATAATAGAATTATATTACAGTCATGGCCAGTGGTCAGGTCATGTTGAGGGTTGTAGTGATCCATGTAGGGTATAATAGAATTATATTACAGTCATGGCCAGTGGTCAGGTCATGTTGGGGGTTGTAGTGATCCATGTATAGTGCACAGTATGATACTACAAAAGCACTTCTTACACTGGATGATACAGACGCTACGGTATTCTCACCACCGCGTTGCGGCGGGGTCAGTGTGTCTCTCTGACAGGTAATTTTTATCCTTTCCAGACAAGATATTATTATGGCAATTTAACAAGGCGGCCGGTGGTGAAGAAGAATCTGAAAACTAAGACCTCAGCATTTCCAGCCGCTCATCTCATTTCATCCTCGCTTTAGTCTAAATGCTGATTCTCAGTGGCTTCCGCGCCTGTTATCACCTCGTCCACATACGGAGCCGCCATCTCCCACCGCTCAGGAAGACTTTCTTAAGATAATGCTGACATTAAAACAAAAACATTCAACTCTCCGGGGTTCAACCTGCAAGCGGAAGGAGCTGCGCAAATGTGATAAGGAACCAATCAGCCGCCATTTGTAATTCTCGTGGCAGCACAATGCAAAGGATATACAATAGAGCAGGAGTAAGGCAGAAGAACTGCAAGGAGGCGGGTGCCCACTGTCAGCCCCCTGTCAACTCCCTGGCATTGCCCCCAGGGAGTGGATATATTTTTATATTTTACCTACCAGCTCATCCACCCTCAAATAACAATACTACTTGGGGGATTCCGCTCTCCCTGCTCCCTGAGTGGGTGGACTCTTCCAAGTGATGTCATAGCTGTGCTGTGTGCTGTGAGCCAATCAAATCTGCTTCTCTTACAGCTCCCTCCCCCCTATCACAGTATCACAGACAAATAGAAGCTGCAGCTGCATCCCCCTCCTCTCCCCTCCTGCCTGACTTCTATTTGCTAGGATGGACTGTATGGTGACCAATCACAGCATAGCGAAGTCTCACACGCCCAGCATCGTCTGACTATCTCATGTGTATGGAGTCCTAACTGTCTCCCAATGGCAGATGTCTGGGGAGAAAAGGATTGGACATTTGGATTTAAACTGTTCCATCTTTTTGACCTTGATAATATGATCTGCTGCCAGATGCTTCAGTACCTGTAGGATCTCTGTAAATGTTCAGAAACCTTCTTAGTCTTTAAAAATCCATCTAGTGTAAATCAGTAAATAAAAGTGTAAGAAGAGAGAGAGGAGGGGGATGCAGCTGCAGATTGTCTCTCTCTTAGGTTATCCACATTTATTATATAGCTGCCTCCCATCTCTCTTTTCAAATCAGGGGGGAAAGGAGGATGACAGCTATGCAATGCCAATGCCAGCCTAAAAGAGAAAGAATGTGCAGCTGCATCCCCCTCCTCTCCCTTCCCTCCTCTTTCCTTTACTGTTTTTACACCAGATGGATTTGTTTGGAAACTAAGAAGGTTTATAGACATATACAGAGATTCTACAGGTAGAGAAAAGACAACTACAGGCTACAGGGAAGTAAGGATATGTTTCCGTAAAAAGATATAATGTATTACAAAGTTGGTTAGTGCAGGAGGAGCTGACCAGATGAAGAGCCAAGGTGCATCGTGCAAGCACAGCTATGGCACCCGTCTCCTTTATCTGCACCTTTGCACATTGTTAAAGGGACCTTTCCGCCTCCAAACCTATGAATTCTAGATGGATAAACCCAGCCGCTTTACCGTGTGTAAGGTTCGGTGGGACGGCACTAATGTACATTACACGGGACATTCCTCCATGTCACTTTCCTTCGACTATAAAAGGCCGCCTCGAAACGCGCCGTTGTAAAAGTTTATGTTTGTGTGCTTGTGTACATAAACGCCCGGTGGCAGACGTGTGTGTATTTTCAGCCAGAGACAGATATATGCATTGGCTGAAAGGCGGCTTTGTGCTCCAGCCTTCCGGCATAATCAATCTGTACCCGCAGCCCATGGACTCTAAATGCAGGTATTGTGCTGGGAAGTGGCACATGTTTCAAATCATTCTATAATTTGCTGGTTAGGGAGACAGTGCCTGCCCGGTGCCAGGATTTATACCTGCTCCCTCATCTGTAAGCATGCCCTGTGAATCCAGCGTGCAGATGAATGGCTTAGTAAATCAGGCCACTTCATGCATTAAACTGGTAAATAACACATGCCTGGTAAAGGTTACTGTTAATGGGGAAGTACTGTACGTGTGCAGGATCGGGGAGCGCAGCCCTGCAGCAGGGACAGAGGGCCCCCATTTATCCCACACAGGTGACAGGGCCCAGCAGAGGATTACTATGAGCTCCATATGTGTATATGTATGGCGAATATGTATGCAATTAGCAGGGGTGTGGACCCTGAGACGTTGCACCTGCGTATGATCACACTTCCTCCACCCCCACCATGTCATGAATAGTCTGTAACCTCGATCCCTAAAAGGGCAAAGTGGACCTTCATAAAATTACCATTAAACACAAAATTTGGAGAAAAACTTTTTCGATTTGAACTTGACTATATTGCACCTTCACGTGGAGATTTTATTCCCTGAGTCCTAATTAAATAAAAAACGCGAAGCAGAAATTACAGCGTCTGGTGATATACATCTCACCTGCTGCATACATTTCCTACCGTTCTCAACCCGTACCTCAAGATGCTAGATGCTAAACTGTGAAGGTCTGCGACCTTGACCTTGTAGTGAGCTATTACAGGTGCATTCCTGATAATTGTATATTTTTACTTTGCAAAACAGCTTAAAGAGCTGTTTTGCAAAGTAAAAATATACAATTATCAGGAATGCACCTGTAATACCGGTCCTGTATGTAGTGAGCTCCCTCTAGTGGTGGGTGTATAATCTGTATGTAGTGAGCTCCCTGTAGTGGTGGCTGTATAATCTGTATGCAGTGAGCTCCCTCTAGTGGTGGCTGTATAATCTGTATGTAGTGAGCTCCCTCTAGTGGTGGATGTATAATCTGTATGTAGTGACCTCCCTCTAGTGGTGGCTGTATAATCTATATGTAGTGAGCTCCCTCTAGTGATTGCTGTATAATCTATATGTAATGAGCTCCCTCTAGTGGTGGCTGTATAATCTGTATGTAGTGAGCCCCCTCTAGTGGTGGCTGTATAATCTGTATGTAGTGAGCCTCCTCTAGTAGTGGCTGTATAATCTGTATGTAGTGATCTCCCTCTAGTGGTGGCTGTATAATCTGTATGTAGTGAGCTCCCTCTAGTGGTGGCTGTATAATCTGTATGCAGTGAGCCCCCTCTAGTGGTCACTGTATAATCTGTATGTAGTGAGCTCCCTCTAGTGGTGGCTGTATAATCTGTATGTAGTTAGCTCCCCCTAGTGGTGGATGTATAATCTGTATGTAGTGAGCTCCCTCTAGTGGTGGCTATATAATCTGTATGTAGTGAGCTCCCCCTAGTGGTGGCTGTATAATCTGTATGTAGTGAGCTCCCCCTAGTGGTGGCTGTATAATCTGTACGTAGTGACCTCCCTCTAGTGATGGCTGTATAATCTGTATGTAGTGAGCTCCCCCTAGTGGTGGCTGTATCATCTGTATGTAGTGAGCTTCCTCTAGTGGTGGCTGTACAATCTGTATGTAGTGAGCTCCCTCTAGTGGTGGCTGTATAATCTGTATGTAGTGAGCTCCCTCTAGTGGTGGCTGTATAATCTGTATGTAGTGAGCTCCCCCTAGTGGTGACTGTATAATCTGTATGTAGTGAGCTCCCTCTAGTGGTGGCTGTATAATTTGTATGTAGTGAGCTCCCTCTAGTGGTGGCTGTATAATCTGTATGTAGTGAGCTCCCCCAAGTGATTGCTGTATAATCTGTATGTAATGAGCTCCCTCTAGTGGTGGCTGTATAATCTGTATGTAGTGAGCTCCCTCTAGTGGTGGCTGTATAATCTATATGTAGTGAGCTCCCTCTAGTGATTGCTGTATAATCTGTATGTAATGAGCTCCCTCTAGTGGTGGCTGTATAATCTGTATGTAGTGAGCTCCCTCTAGTGGTGGCTGTATAATCTATATGTAGTGAGCTCCCTCTAGTGATTGCTGTATAATCTGTATGTAATGAGCTCCCTCTGTGGTGGCTGTATAATCTGTATGCAGTGAGCCCCCTCTAGTGGTCACTGTATAATCTGTATGTAGTGAGCTCCCTCTAGTGGTGGCTGTATAATCTGTATGTAGTTAGCTCCCCCTAGTGGTGGCTGTATAATCTGTATGTAGTGAGCTCCCCCTAGTGGTGGCTGTATAATCTGTACGTAGTGACCTCCCTCTAGTGATGGCTGTATAATCTGTATGTAGTGAGCTCCCCCTAGTGGTGGCTGTATCATCTGTATGTAGTGAGCTTCCTCTAGTGGTGGCTGTACAATCTGTATGTAGTGAGCTCCCTCTAGTGGTGGCTGTATAATCTGTATGTAGTGAGCTCCCTCTAGTGGTGGCTGTATAATCGTTATGTAGTGAGCTCCCCCTAGTGGTGACTGTATAATCTGTATGTAGTGAGCTCCCTCTAGTGGTGGCTGTATAATTTGTATGTAGTGAGCTCCCTCTAGTGGTGGCTGTATAATCTGTATGTAGTGAGCTCCCCCTAGTGGTGGCTGTATAATCTGTATGTAGTGAGCTCCCTGTAGTGGTGGCTGTAAAATCTGTATGTAGTGAGCTCCCTCTAGTGGTGGCTGTATAATCTGTATGTAGTGAGCTCTCTCTAGTGGTGGCTGTATAATCTATATGTAGTGAGCTCCCTCTAGTGGTGGCTATACAATCTGTATGTAGTGAGCTCCCTCTAGTGGTGGCTGTATAATCTGTATGTAGTGAGCTCCCTCTAGTGGTGGCTGTATAATCTGTATGTAGTGAGCTCCCTCTAGTGGTGGCTGTATAATCTGTATGTAGTGAGCTCCCTCTAGTGGTGGCTGTATAATCTATATGTAGTGAGCTCCCTCTAGTGATGACTGTATAATCTGTATGTAGTGAGCTTCCCCTAGTGGTGGCTGTATGATCTGTATGTAGTGAGCTCCCTCTAGTGGTGGCTGTATCATCTGTATGTAGTGAGCTCCCTCTAGTGGTGACTGTATAATCTGTATGTAGTGAGCTCCCTCTAGTGGTGGCTGTATAATCTGTATGTAGTGAGCTCCCTCTAGTGGTGGCTGTATAATCTGTATGTAGTGAGCTCCCTCTAGTGGTGGCTGTATAATCTGTATGTAGTGAGCTCCATCTAGTGGTGGCTGTATAATCTGTATGTAGTGAGCTCCCTCTAGTGGTGGCTGTATAATCTGTATGTAGTGAGCTCCCTCTAGTGGTGGCTGTATAATCTGTATGTAGTGAGCTACCTCTAGTGGTGGCGGTATAATCTGTATGTAATGAGCTCCCTCTAGTGGTGGCTGTATAATCTATATGGTGTCTGACACACATAAACACACTTTACAGTCATTTGCTGACCTTAGTGCAGCCTGTGCAGTTACTGGAGAATTCATCTATTTGGGTAGATTATCATCCATATTTACTTGTGTTCCGTATGACTGCGCGGGTGACTGATATATTAATATTGTCTATAGGGAGCACTGTAGATCATTAGACACTGATAGACGCTGCTCAGTGAAGCTTGTTCTGTGTATTATAAATATACATTGTGAAGTGTAGAGTATGTGTAATAAAATGTATAATAACATATGATACACTGTATTTTAATATATGTATATTATAAACTACAATACAATATAGAATACATAATATATATTGTAAACTACAACATTGTATCTGATACACTGTACGATAATGTATATTTATAAAGTACAATACTATATGTAATACAATGTATGAAATATGCATAATAAACTATTATATATATAATGAACTGTATAACAGACATAATAAGCTACAATACTATATATAATACATTGTATAGTAATATATAATATACTGAATAAACATGAGATTAGCAGTACATGCGCCCTTCAGGTCACACACTGGGGCTTTGGTGAAGTAGAATGATCCCCTGTGCAATAATATGTACAGTATAGATCTCTATAATAAGAATAATACATTGTATCCTTTATAATAAGCAGGCGCACCCAGGATGGGACTTAATCTCAACATAAAAGGTTAATAATTAACCCAAAATTAAAATATTTGTACATATTTTTCAGCCACCTGATATGTTGATAAGATGGTGACGACTAGTGCCGCCATCTCCGTGCCCATAGAGGTCGTTACGAGCTTTCCTCACATCCTGAGCGGCGCACACCGCTACATTGTTACCTATTACATGCTTTGCTCCATTTCTCCTGCGGCTCTGGCCGTGTCAGTCTTGACTGTCATCCTAGTGTTCTATTTCATTAATTGGTGTTATAGATCCTACATAAGGAGGTGTGAGGAGCAGGGGATTGTGGGAGGACACAAATTACAGGCAGTGTAAATGCTACAATAAATATTCACTTATGGATCAGGTCTGGCAAACAAGCCAGGCAAACTGATACAGTGTGGTGCATGTAGTGCTGGGTGGGAGGGGGTGGAGCTTGAATGATGATCCGCCCCCGAGGGACACCCATGGGTAAAACAATGAATCAGTTTACCCGGAGTGTTCCTTTAAGTACTCGGAGGTTACACTTATATATTCCAATTATAGAGTGGTAATAACTGTGGATGTTTTTTGTTTTAGTTGGGATGATGAGAGTAGTAGTAAAACAGACATATAGGAGCCTCTATAATAAAATACATAGGGTTAAACAATGGGAAAGAGTGAAAAGAAGGGCCCCAGTGACACCAGAAGATTTCAGAAGGATTTGCAGACAGGAGACTTGTCCGGCTGGTTTTGAAGGTGTCGCTTGATGCTTAGCTACAGACCTCGGTGAAAATTAAAAATGGAAGGTGCGGCGCCTGTGATCGATAATGTGCTCGGGATGAAATCACTTGCTTGACACTTATTACAATCTCATACACAGGTCTAAACAAGCAGCGGCCGGATCCCTCGCGCTTCTAAGGCCGAAGTCTCCTGATTGAAGTTACATTTTCAATGGGCTGATGCCAAACCAATACCAATAATAACGGCGAGAGAAGCGGCGCCGGGAGATGATCTATTCCTATTACTATGGGACAGTGTGATTTATGGATCATTTTCTGCCGCGGTGCACAGCGCTGAGCAGATGTTGTATAAAGATGGATTTAATATAGATGGCTGAGATTGCAGCAAATCAACCTTCCTGGGTCACATGATCGATGGAGGCCATTAGTAAGAGAGTGGCGGCGCTGGAGGGGTTGACTTTTCCCTTTCGCCAGAGTTACCTATGATATCTAAGCGCTGGATGGATGGCCTTGAAGCATTAAAATTGTATGATAATGACTGGAGGATAGCAGACAGATATCAAGAAGATTTCATGCTAAGAGTGAAGGAGAATCCATATCCACAGATGAAGAAATCTAAAACTTAGTCTCCATTCACATTCAAAGCTGCATTCACAATGTAGAATGTTGCAGCCTTGAATGTATTTGCAGTTTAGCTATAATGTAGCTCTATAGCTGCTTCACACAGCTATAAAGCTACATTATACATTTTGGGTCCTTGAAGGGGCCACTAAGGGGAGCTCAAGACAAATTATTCCATTGAAAGCAATAATAAATCTGCATATAGTGAGCTCCCTCTAGTGGTGGCTGTATAATCTGTATATAGTGAGCTCCCTCTAGTGGAAGCTGTATAATCTGTATGTAGTGAGCTCCCTTTAGTGGTGGCTGTATAATCTGTATGTAGTGAGCTCCCTCTAGTGGTGGCTGTATAATCTGTATGTAGTGAGCTCCCTCTAGTGATGGTTGTATAATCTGTATGTTGTGAGCTCCCCCTAGTGGTGGCTGTATAATCTGTATGTAGTGAGCTCCCTCTAGTGGTGGCTGTATAATCTGTATGTAGTGAGCTCCCTCTAGTGGTGGATGTATAATCTGTATGTAGTGAGCTCCCTCTAGTGGTGGCTGTATAATCTGTATGTAGTGAGCTCCCTCTAGTGGTGGCTGTATAATCTGTATGTAGTGAGATCCCTCTAGTGGTGGCTGTATAATCTGTATTTAGTGAGCTCCCTCTAGTGGTGGCTGTATAATCTGTATTTAGTGAGCTCCCTCTAGTGGTGGCTGTATAATCTGTATGCAGTGAGCTCCCTCTAGTGGTGGCTGTATAATCTGTATGCAGTAAGCTCCCTCTAGTGATGGCTGTATAATCTGTATGTAGTGAGCTCCTCTAGTGGTGGCTGTATAATCTGTATGTAGTGAGCTCCCCCTGGTGATGGCTGTATAATCTGTTTGTAGTGAGCTCCCTCTAGTGGTGACTGTATAATTTGTATGTAGTGAGCTCCCTCTAGTGGTGGCTGTATAATCTGTATGTAGTGAGCTCCCTCTAGTGTTGGCTGTATAATCTGTATGTAGTGAGCTCCCTCTAGTGGTGGCTGTATAATCTGTATGTAGTGAGCTCCCTCTAGTGGTGGCTGTATAATCTGTATGTAGTGAGCTCCCTCTAGTGGTGGATGTATAATCTGTTTGTAGTCAGCTCCCTCTAGTGGTGACTGTATAATCTGTACGTAGTGAGCTCCCTCTAGTGGTGGCTGTATAATCTGTTTGTAGTCAGCTCCCTCTAGTGGTGACTGTATAATCTGTACGTAGTCAGCTCCTTCTAGTGGTGGCTGTATAATCTGTATGTAGTGAGCTCCCTCTAGTGGTGGATGTATAATCTGTTTGTAGTCAGCTCCCTCTAGTGGTGACTGTATAATCTGTACGTAGTCAGCTCCTTCTAGTGGTGGCTGTATAATCTGTATGTAGTGAGCTCCCTCTAGTGGTGGCTGTATAATCTGTATGTAGTGAGCTCCCTCTAGTGGTGGATGTATAATCTGTTTGTAGTCAGCTCCTTCTAGTGGTGGCTTTATAATCTGTGTATTGTGAGCTCCCCCTAGTGGTGGCAGCATGCATCTATACTTAATGTAACTTTATGTGTGAGGGAAAGCAGTGGATTTGGAGTTACAATTCCTATATAGATTTATTATGGAATTAATTATGACATATTATGTTAAACTTGAATTGATGGAATAGTTGTCCCCGTGGTGGATCCCATGAATCACTGATCACATGTCTGATCACCTGTACAGGTAAATGCGGTGTCTTAGGTGGCGTTACCTGTAGACTGGCTGCAGTAGACAGTGATGCCATGCGTGCCCATTCATATCAACATAAGTAGAGGCAAGTGGAAGCTTAGAACTTTAAGAGCCGCTCCATCTCCTCCTGGAGTGCACCTGGATCATGTTAATTTCCAGAGCCGCTCGTCCACGAAGACACGTGTGGGATTCTGTGTAGAGGTTGGATGTACAGAGACGTACAATGCATTATTCATTTCTGCCAATTACCTTGGCAGCTCATGGCCGGATGGATCTTTAACATTCTGATGGGGGCTCGAGGAGCTGTCGAGATCTTTAGACGGAATGAAAAGCAGGAGCCGCGGGCCGGCATCAGAACTGGTCTCTGACATCACCCTCCTGACTACACAGGACAGGGGTAGATGGAATCACATCTGCAGTTACATAGGAATGCAGGGCAGGTTGGGATGTCACCTTGTTTCACATCACAGAGGCACCTGCAATACTGGAATTTCCTTGAAGACTTGTAAAGCAGTATTCAAGACGATGGTGAGATCCGAGAAACCTCCCGCTGCTGCATGTGATACATAGATATATTGGTCCCAAGGAAACTTCCTATGGTTTATCCATTCATGGGGTGGCTGTGCAGTCGTTAAGTATTGACGAGGACGATGTCATGTGGAAATACATCCAGGCCCCTCTTGATCTCTTTTAGTGAATTCACCTTCACCACCTCCTCAGGTAGAGAACTCCATAGTCTCTCTGCTCTTTCAGTAAATAGCCCATAGTCTTACTGCTCTTACCGTAAATAGCCCATAGTCTTACTGCTCTTAGCATAAACCGCTCTTACCGCAAAGAGTCCATAGTTTCACCGCTCTTACAGTAAGGAGTCCATAACCTCACTGCTCTTAACTTACCGTTAAAACTCCATAGTCTCAGTGCTCTTACTGTAAAGAGTCCATAGTCTCAGTGCTCTTACTGTAAAGAGTCCATAGTCTCACTGCTCATACAGTAAAGAGTCCATAGTCTCAGTGCTCTTACTGTAAAGAGTCCATAGTCTCACTGCTCATACAGTAAAGAGTCCATAGTCTCACTGCTCTTACCGTAAAGAGTCCATAGTCTCACTACTCTTACAGTAAAGAGTCCATAGTCTCACTGCTCTTCCAGTAAAGAGTCCATAGTCTCACTGCTCTTCCAGTAAAGAGTCCATAGTCTCACCGCTATTACAGTAAAGAATCCATAGTCTCACCGCTCTTCCAGTAAAGAGTCCATAGTCTCACTGCTCTTCCAGTAAAGAGTCCATAGTCTCATTGCTCTTACAGTAAAGAGTCCATAGTCTCACTGCTCTTCCAGTAAAGAGTCCATAGTCTCACCGCTCTTCCAGTAAAGAGTCCATAGTCTCACCGCTCTTCCAGTAAAGAGTCCATAGTCTCACTGCTCTTCCAGTAAAGAGTCCATAGTCTCACTGCTCTTCCAGTAAAGATTCCCATAGTCTCACTGCTCTTACAGTAAAGAGTCCATAGTCTCACTGCTCTTACAGTAAAGATTCCCATATTCTTACTGCTCTTACCATAAAGAGTCCATAGTCTCACTGCTCTTACCATAAAGAGTCCATAGTCTCACTGCTCTTACAGTAAAGAGTCCATAGTCTCACTGCTCTTACTGTAAAGAGTCCATAGTCTCACTGCTCTTACAGTATAGAGTCCATAGTCTCACTGCTCTTACAGTAAAGAGTCCATAGTCTCACTGCTCTTACAGTAAAGAGTCCATAGTCTCACTGCTCTTCCAGTAAAGAGTCCCATAGTCTCACCGCTCTTCCAGTAAAGAGTTCCATAGTCTCACTGCTCTTACTGTAAAGAGTCCATAGTCTCACTGCTCTTACAGTAAAGAGTCCATAGTCTCACTGCTCTTACAGTAAAGAGTCCATAGTCTCACTGCTCTTACAGTAAAGAGTCCATAGTCTCACTGCTCTTACAGTAAAGAGTCCATAGTCTCACTGCTCTTACCGTAAAGAATCCTCTTCTATGTTTGTGCACAAACCTTCTTTCCTCCAGACGTAGAGGATGTCCCCTCGTCACAGTCTTGGGTGTAAATAGGTAGTGTGAAGGGTTAATGCCGCTGTGCAAACTGTCAAGGCAGAGGAGAGAAACTGGAAATGATTATTTCAGATGCCCTAGAGGTAGGAAATAAATGCAGCAAATCATCTGTAAAGGTCGACACCGCAGCAGGTTACAGGGAGGAATGACAGTATAAATAGCACTTTATGAGTGGGGGGGGGGTCCAAATAAACAAGGACTGTGAGAAGATCCGGTCACCGGTAATAAAGCATCAATCACTGAGGTCCATCGTCAGTGCGGCAAAATATCAAATTTCTAATATCTCTGCAAGCTGTCAGTGAATATTAGAGACTGCAGTCTGTCGTTATCAAGTCTTCCTCAGTCTGAGGGTCTATTGCCATGTAGGCCTGGGATCTTCAGGTGTGGCAAAACCACCACTCCCAGCATTCCTGGAAAACATGTGGCTGCTAGGGCATGGTGGGAGTTGTAGTTCTTCAAGAGGTTCAGGTTCAAGATCATTGATGTAGACAATCCTTTGTGAACACAGCAGCAGCTCAGATCTCTCTCTGCACTCTGGGCTGATGTGGATATCTGCTGCACAGGAGACTGCCTCTTCATGGTGCACTGACGTGATGTAGACTGCCTCTTCATGGTGCACTGACGTGATGTAGACTGTCGATATCTGCTGCACAGTAGACTGCCTCTTCATGGTGCACTGACTCGATGTAGACTGTTGATATCTGCTGCACAGGAGACTGCCTCTTCATGGTGCACTGACTTGATGTAGACTGTCTCTTCATTGTGCACTGACGTGATGTAGACTGTCGATATCTGTTGCACAGGAGACTGCCTCTTCATGGTGCACTGACGTGATGTAGACTGTCGATATCTGCTGCACAGGAGACTGCCTCTTCATGGTGCACTGACTTGATGTAGACTGTTGATATCTGCTGTACAGGAGACTGCCTCTTCATGGTGCACTGACTCGATGTAGACTGTTGATATCTGCTGCACAGGAGACTGCCTCTTCATGGTGCACTGACTTGATGTAGACTGTCTCTTCATTGTGCACTGACGTGATGTAGACTGTCGATATCTGTTGCACAGGAGACTGCCTCTTCATGGTGCACTGACGTGATGTAGACTGTCGATATCTGCTGCACAGGAGACTGCCTCTTCATGGTGCACTGACTTGATGTAGACTGTTGATATCTGCTGTACAGGAGACTGCCTCTTCATGGTGCACTGACTCGATGTAGACTGTCGATATCTGTTGCACAGGAGACTGCCTCTTCATGGTGCACTGACTCGATGTAGACTGTCGATATCTGTTGCACAGTAGACTGCCTCTTCATGGTGCACTGACGTGATGTAGACTGTCGATATCTGCTGCACAGGAGACTGCCTCTTCATGATGTACTGACGTGATGTAGACTGTCGATATCTGCTGCACAGGAGACTGCCTCTTCATGGTGCACTGACTCGATGTAGACTGTCGATATCCGCTGCACAGGAGACTGCCTCTTCATGGTGCACTGACTTGATGTAGACTGTCGATATCTGCTGCACAGGAGACTGCCTCTTCATGGTGCACTGACTTGATGTAGACTGTTGATATCTGCTGTACAGGAGACTGCCTCTTCATGGTGCACTGACGTGATGTAGACTGTCGATATCTGCTGCACAGGAGACTGCCACTTCATCGTGCACTGACTCGATGTAGACTGTCGATATCTGCTGTACAATAGACTGCCTCTTCATGGTGCACTGACGTGATGTAGACTGTCGATATCTGTTGCACAGGAGACTGCCTCTTCATCGTGCACTGACTCGATGTAGACTGTTGATATCTGCTGTACAGGAGACTGCATCTTCATGGTGCACTGACTTGATGTAGACTGTTGATATCTGCTGTACAGGAGACTGCCTCTTCATGGTGCACTGACGTGATGTAGACTGTCGATATCTGCTGCACAGGAGACTGCCACTTCATCGTGCACTGACTCGATGTAGACTGTCGATATCTGCTGTACAATAGACTGCCTCTTCATGGTGCACTGACGTGATGTAGACTGTCGATATCTGTTGCACAGGAGACTGCCTCTTCATCGTGCACTGACTCGATGTAGACTGTCGATATCTGCTGTACAATAGACTGCCTCTTCATGGTGCACTGACGTGATGTAGACTGTCGATATCTGTTGCACAGGAGACTGCCTCTTCATGGTGCACTGACGTGATGTAGACTGTCGATATCTGTTGCACAGGAGACTGCCTCTTCATGGTGCACTGACTCGATGTAGACTGTCGATATCTGCTGCACAGGAGACTGCCTCTTAATGGTGCACTGACTCGATGTAGACTGTCGATATCTGCTGCACAGGAGACTGCCTCTTCATGGTGCACTGACTTGATGTAGACTGTCGATATCTGCTGCACAGTAGACTGCCTCTTCATGGTGCACTGACTCGATGTAGACTGTCGATATCTGCTGCACAGGAGACTGCCTCTTCTTGGTGCACTGACGTGATGTAGACTGCCTCTTCATGGTGCACTGACTCGATGTAGACTGTCGATATCTGCTGCACAGGAGACTGTCTCTTCATGGTGCACTGACTTGATGTAGACTGTCGATATCTTCTGCACAGGAGACTGCCTCTTCATGGTGCACTGACGTGATGTAGACTGTCGATATCTGCTGCACAGGAGACTGTCTCTTCATGGTGCACTGACTTGATGTAGACTGTCGATATCTGCTGCACAGTAGACTGCCTCTTCATGGTGCACTGACTCGATGTAGACTGTCGATATCTGCTGCACAGGAGACTGTCTCTTCATGGTGCACTGACTTGATGTAGACTGTCGATATCTGCTGCACAGTAGACTGCCTCTTCATGGTGTACTGACGTGATGTAGACTGTCGATATCTTCTGCACAGGAGACTGCCTCTTCATGGTGTACTGACGTGATGTAGACTGTCGATATCTGCTGCACAGGAGACTGCCTCTTCATGGTGCACTGACTTGATGTAGACTGTTGATATCTGCTGTACAGGAGACTGCCTCTTCATGGTGCACTGACTCGATGTAGACTGTCGATATCTGTTGCACAGGAGACTGCCTCTTCATGGTGCACTGACGTGATGTAGACTGTCGATATCTGCTGCACAGTAGACTGCCTCTTCATGGTGCACTGACGTGATGTAGACTGTCGATATCTGCTGCACAGGAGACTGCCTCTTCATGGTGCACTGACTCGATGTAGACTGTCGATATCTGTTGCACAGGAGACTGCCTCTTCATGGTGCACTGACGTGATGTAGACTGTCGATATCTGCTGCACAGGAGACTGCCTCTTCATGGTGCACTGACTTGATGTAGACTGTTGATATCTGCTGCACAGGAGACTGCCTCTTCATGGTGCACTGACTCGATGTAGACTGTCGATATCTGCTGCACAGGAGACTGCCTCTTCATGGTGCACTGACTCGATGTAGACTGTCGATATCTGCTGCACAGGAGACTGCCTCTTCATGGTGCACTGACTTGATGTAGACTGACACTCTAATCAGTGCTGACCATGTGCAGCCATACACCCTCCCACCTGGTAACACCCAGTTTGCAATTTATTATAAACTTCTAGTAGGAATAATAGAGAAATGGCGAATAGTTATTACACGAAGGATGCAAGTATTTAGTAAAAGAGACATGTCAGAAGAGGTGACCTCTTTAATAACAATTATTAATGATGAACCCCTGGTCCTGAAGGTCTGTGTCGGCCATACTGCGGCAGATCCCGGCTCCAGATAAATGATGATGATGATAATAACACCAATTACACAATATAAAAACTGCTGCGCGTTAATAGGAATCTAGAGCGCGGCCCTGACTCCGGCTAATGGCGTTATCCTCTCCTCGGATGTTATTAACACCTCCTGATTTCTTTCTCCACGGGATTTGTGCCGGACATTCAGATAAAGATGAGAGGACACAGCACCCGGCGGCTCCCAGTGCCCAGCAGCTGCCCGCCCTCCCCGGCCGCCATCACTCCAGATGAACACTGACAGGACTTTATTGACTGTGACCTCCTCCAAAGGAAAAATCAAGGCCCTGGCGAATGATCATTTCATGCCTTTGGTCGCACTTGGTGCCAGGAGTTGAGGTCGGCAGAACAGGCGCCAGGACAGCAATGTTACAAAGTAAACGTCTTCTGAATACAATGTATCATGCACCAAAGGGCTCATGCAAACAAACGTATTTTATTTGCGTTTCTGTTCCATTTTTTTTACAGGTCCATATGCAGAACCATACACTTGAAAGGGGCTTGAAAAAAAACGGAAATGACTCAGTGTGCATTCCATTTCCATATGTCTGCAGGTCTACAAAAAAAAGAACATGTACTATTCCTGTTTTGCAGACAAGGAAAGGCATTGTTACAAAGTATCTGCAAATAAAACGGATGCAACGCTGAGGTCACCCATTTTTTTGCAGATTCATGTTTTGCAGACCGCAAAATACATGCAGTTGTGTGCATGAGCCCTAAGGGCCCTTGCACACGTCCGTGGAGCACAGTCCGGGACAGTCCGTGAAAACCCAGACCGTGCTCCTTCTGAGGGCAGGAGTGTATAATGTCATTGGTTGCTATGGCGCCGTGCGCTACCTAAGGCCGCCGCTGTACAGAGATACAGTGTACACGCTCGTATAGATTGTATCACTGTACAGAGGCGGCCTCAGGAAGCGCATGGCATCTTAGCAACCAATGACGCCGTGCGCTCCTGCCCTCTGAAGGAGCACGGTCCAGGTTTTCATGGACCGTCCCGGACCGTGCTCCACGGTCTTGTGCAAGGGCCCTAAGGGTGAGGGATCCAGCCGGTACATGCCCCCTAGGGACCACCAAGGAACAGGGTTGAAACTTGTCAAAATTCATCTGAAACAATGTTCCATGATGCATCACTTCCAATAGAGGGAATGTGTTCAGCTGACAACAAAAGGGGTGGAGTCTGACAACTATTGTGGGAAATTATGGAGATAATAATAATAATCTTTATATACAATGTTACAATGTGGAAACCATACTGTCACAGGGAAAAGAAGGGGGACAAAACCTTAGGGATATCCCTGACAACTATTATGGAAGTTATATTGCTCGGGTGCCAACCAATATGGCTGTCAACGGTGGCATAGCTATACGGTCAGCCTACGGGCTATATTGGAGGTCAGAGCCAGCCGGACAAGTCTCCTGCCTGAAAATCCTTGTGAAATCTTCTGGTGTCTCTGGGGCCCTTCTTTCCACTCTTTCACATTGTCTACACCTATGTATTTTATTATAGGGGCTCCTATGGGTCTGTTTTACTACTACCCTCATCATCCCACCTAAAACAAAAAACATCCACAGTTATTACTACCCTATAATTGGAGAAAATAAATGTAACCTCCGAGTACTTAAAGGAACACTCCTGGTAAACTGATTCATTATTTTACTCATGTGTGTTCCTTGGGGGCGGATCACCTTTCATGCTCCACCCCCTCCCGCCCAGCACTACGTGTACCACACTGTATCAGTTTGCCTGGCTTGTTTGCCAGGGCTGATCCATAAGAGAATATTTATTGTAGCATTTACACTGCCTGTAATTTGTGTCCTCCCACAATCCCCCGCTCTTCTCACCTCCATATGTAAGATCTAACACTAGGATGACAGTCAAGACTGACACGGCCAGAGCCGCAGGAGAAATGGAGCAATGCATGTTATAGATAACAATGTAGCGGTGTGCGCCGCTCAGGATGTGAGGAAAGCTGGTAAGGACTTCTGTGGGCACAGAGATAGCAGCACTAGTCGTCAGCGGTGGCAGGGCTGAACTGACTCTATAGCCCATAGTCTCTCCGTATAGCTATGCCACCGTTGGCAGCCATATTGGTTGGCACCCGAGCAAGTAATGTTTTTCTTTAAATTGTAAATCTATATCTTAAAGGGCTATTGCTTGGACATGCTATTGTTTGTTAATGGGCGGGGGGGGAGGGTTTGGTAGCAGCTGGTACCCCAATCAATTTCTAAGACGAAGGGGGCGGAGCTCCTGAAATGTTTTAACTCCACAGCGCCACCCCCATTCAGGCACAGGGAAGGTACTGCAATTCAGCACCTTCACTTTCACGGTCATTTGGGGGTCAGATCAGCAACAGATGACGCATCTTAAAAAACCCTTCAGATTTTAAATAAGGGGCTCATCAGGCTGAAGAGCGCCCCCTGCAGCCTGGTGATCCATTCCCACCATGACAAGCCTTATTGGATTAGCCCGTCCTATGTGATTACGGCCGGACGAGGAGAACAATCCTTGTCATTAGCTCCATTCTCCTGTCCTCACAAGCGCCTCCAGACGGGAGGATTCTGGACTTTCTTCGCTATTAAAGGCTCAAGCGGCAAAATAAATAGCGAAGATTAGTTTTGTTCTCTGCGTTTTGTAGATTTGCATTTCTTCTGCTTTCTTTTTTTTTTAATAATAGCAAATTCTGAAAAAAAAAGAAAAAGTACACATTTGATAATCAGGAGATGTCGCCCCGGAGGAATCTGAAAACGTGGCGTGAAATACGGAATAAAAATAGCCTCGGAGAGAAGCCGCACGAGAACCTGCGGAGATATATAGAGCGATAAAGTGTCAGTCACAGCACGCAAAATACAGGGCGAAAGCAAGGGGGCTCCTGGGCACGGAAAGTCAGGGGCCCGCACAGTATGCACATTGTATCCATCAGTGGTTCATTCATTTTTTATGTCTGTAAAAAGCGGAAACCGCTCAATTTTCTGTTTAATGAAGCAGCAAAAGACGAGCAGCATCTGTCTGCAAAATGGACTAAAGTAGTGACCTCGTCTTTCCTGCAGGGCCTCCACTTGCTTCCTTCTTCACCCCTCTCTGCCTCCTATGCCCCTCGCTGCCTCCTTTGCTCCTCTCAGCCTCCTCTGCCCCCTCTGCTCCTCTCTCCATCCTCTACCCCTCTCTGCTTCCTCTGCTCCTCTCTGCCTCCTCTGCCCCTCGCTTCCTCCTCTGTCCCTCGCTGCCTCCTCTGCCTCTTCTGCTCCTTGCTGCTTCCTCTGCCTCTTGCCCCCTCTGCCCCTCGCTTCCTCCTCTGTCCCTCGCTGCCTCCTCTGCCTCTTCTGCTCCTTGCTGCTTCCTCTGCCTCTTGCCCCCTCTGCCCCTCGCTGCCTCCTCTGTCCCTTGCTGCCTCCTCTGTCCCTCTCTGCCTCCTCTGTCCCTCTCTGCCTTCTCTTCCCTTCATTGCTTCCTCTACCCATCTCTGCATCCTCTGCCCCTTTGCTGCCCCCTATGCCCCTCACTGCTTCCTCTGCCTCCTCTGCCCCTCATTGGCTCCTCAGCCTCTGCTGCCTCTTTTGCCCCTCACTGCCTCCTCTGCCTCTTGCTGCTTCCTCTGCCCCTCGCTGCCTCTTCTTCTCCTCTCTGCCTCTTCTTCTCCTCGCCGCCTCCTCTGCCTCCTCCGCCTCAGCTCCTGCAGGATTGATGTGCTGCCGCTAAGCAGTGTGGCGGATGCAGAATTGTGGATATTAGGAGAGAAGCTGCAGTCGTGTGTATTTATGGGCCTGATGGCAGCGTCTCTCTCTATAACATCATTATACAGAGGGCTGGAGACAAGCTTCAGCTGAATTATAGATCCGCTCTATCACTGAGTATATACAGCAGTCATAAACATGGGCCGAGCGTAAGCTGAGGCAAAGAGCCGGGAGAGGTGAGCGGCAAAATCACATAAAGCATGGCGGTGACGCCTGCTGCTCCAGAAGTCATCCACCCCGGAGATCCCAGATCTGGTGCTTCTATCATTTCATCTCCATGGTAACCGGCTGCGCTGGAAACATTGTGGCGACTTTCTGGTGAATGGCGTTGGTGCTTCTCTGTGGCACCAAGATGTCACAAGAACTGTTCATGGTGGCGAATAGAAGAGTAAATAAACATATCATTGTCTCTCTCTACTCTGAAATACTCTGTGCTGCTGGGAAACTTGATTTTCTCTATTTCCTCTCAGTCTGTGACCCTCCACTTATCTCCATTCATGAATAACATTATATAAGTAGACAGGTGACTCCACAGCACATGATCATCAGTCTTCATAAATATTCTGTGCTGCTGGAGGACTCTACTTCTTCTATTGTGTCATTTTTACTGTGGCCTAAAACTAGATTACGTGCAGGACACACCCAATCCACAGCTACGTACCAAATGCCAGACCTGCGCTACCTACTAACCTGGTAAGGGTCGCTCAATGGCGGACGGTCTCTTTCCTAACATTCCTGCTGAAGCCCCACCATAATCACAGGGGGATATGGCTTTAAGAAACCTGACTGTTGCAGAATCTTCGTGAATTTACATTGTAAAGAGAAAAAAAAAGCTACACAGAGTAATGTAAAAAACAAACAAAACTAAAACCTAGAAAACGTGGCCGGAATCCAGGCAAATGATTGACAGCCGAACCCCAAGAGGTTTTGCAGCAGCTGTTGCAAAGTGGATCCGGCTGAGTGGATGTGTGTTATAAATACACATTAATGGATGAGGAGATGGTGGCGGTCATAAATCACCAAAGACATACATACGTCATAGAGAAGATCCTGGACGGATTACTGGAGGCGGGAACACCCCACAAAGAGCAAGACGCTCCTCCGTAATCCGCACGTCACAGGCGGAGGACGCAGAACGGATACAAATAATAGGACGTAAAATGGTTACATTCTGCAATCTCCCTGATACATTGTACATTGCTACATAAGTAATAATATATATCCATATACTGCCATAGATTACATTCACTTCTTTCATTCCATATTGTTTATTATATGAGGGATGTGTCATATTATATTACACTGTGTTATATATTATTACATGGTATTGTTGTGTGATATATTTGCACAGGTTGAAAAAAAGCAGATCCTTCAAGTGCTACCTATTTCTAATCAACTTATTATTATATCATGTTACATTGTAGCACATGGTATGTATCACAATGTTAACCCTGTTATGAGGAGCTCCGCAGATACAGCCCCCGGTATGCTCTCTGACACTGTATATGTAGTCTATAAGTGAGAGTTAAAGGGACTAATTACATTATAAGGGAAATGTGATATTACACAGAATTCATGGAAATCTGTGGTCAATAATATATGTGATAGTATAAGTATTTCAGATAAAGAGCTTCTCTAATAGAGAGGGGAGAGGTGCAGAGCCTGCATACACCCTAATAGAGCCTATGGCTAGTACTTGTCCTGAATGGGCAACCACTCCCAGTAGATGCCCTCATTGTGCTCCTCTCCCCTCCTTCTCCATAGTACCCCAATTGTGTGTCAGTATACAAGATAGGGCCCCCACAGTGCTCACCCCCATCCATAGTGCCCCCAAGTGAGCCAGTATATATGATAGGGCCCCCCATAGTGCTCCTCCTTCTCCATAGTGTCCCCCATGTGAGCCAGTATATATGATAGGGCCCCCATAGTGGTTCTCCTCCTCCAGAGTGCCCTCCATAGTGCTCCTCCTCCTCCTCTATAGTGCCCCCCATGTGAGCCAGTATATATATAGGGCCCCCCATAGTGCTCCTCCTAGATAGTGCCCCCATAGTACTCCACCTCCATAGTGCCCCCACTGTGTGCCAGATTTAATTTAGCAAAGCTTAAATGAAAAAAATAAACACTTATACTTACCTCCCTTCCTGTTTCAGTGACGCGATGCAGGCCTCTTCCGGCCTGTGTCCCGCGCTGTACGGCTCAGGCAGCGCAATGACATCATTGCACCACCTGTGCTGGCCTCTGATGCTGGCCTAGTGCCTGCAGCCTATCAGAAGAACGGTTAAGGGAGACGCCTCTCCCTCCCTTGCCCCATGGAAGTGCTCATCTCTCCCTGCCACCAGCAAGAAGGGCCCCCCTCCGGCCCTGGGCCCCTGTGCAGCCGAACCAGGGGAGCTCACTACATACAGATTATACAGCCACCACTAGAGGGAGCTCAGGAGATTACTACATACAGATATATACAGCCACCACTAGAGGGAGCTCAGGAGATTACTACATACAGATTATACAGACACCACTAGAGGGAGCTCAGGAGATTACTACATACAGATATATACAGCCACCACTAGAGGGAGCTCAGGAGATTACTACATACAGATATATACAGACACCACTAGAGGGAGCTCAGGAGATTACTACATACAGATATATACAGCCACCACTAGAGGGAGCTCAGGAGATTACTACATACAGATTATACAGTCACCACTACAGGGAGCTCACTATATACAGATTATACAGCCACCACTAGAGGGAGCTGACTACATACAGATTATACAGCCACCACTAGAGGGAGCTCACTACATACAGATTATACAGTCACCACTAGGGGGAGCTCACTACATACAGATTATACAGTCACCACTAGAGGGAGCTCACTACATACAGATTATACAGCCACCACTAGGGGGAGCTCACTACATACAGATTATACAGCCACCACTAGAGGGAGCTCACTATACACAGATTATACAGCCACCACTAGAGGGAGCTCACTACATACAGATTATACAGCCACCACTAGAGGGAGCTCACTACATACAGATTATACAGCCACCACTAGAGGGAGCTCACTACATACAGATTATACAGCCACCACTGGAGGGAGCTCACTACATACAGATTATACAGCCACCACTAGAGGGAGCTCACTACATACAGATTATACAGCCACCACTAGAGGGAGCTCACTATGTACAGATTATACAGCCACCACTAGAGGGAGCTCACTACATACAAATTATACAGCCACCACTAGAGGGAGCTCACTACATACAGATTATACAGTCACCACTAGAGGGTGCTCACTACATATAGATTATACAGTCACCACTAGGGGGAGCTCACTACATACAGATTATACAGTCACCACTAGAGGGAGCTCACTACATACAGATTATACATCCACCACTAGAGGGAGCTCACTACATACAGATTATACAGCCACCACTAGAGGGAGCTCACTACATACAGATTATACAGCCACCACTAGAGGGAGCTCACTACATACAGATTATACAGCCACCACTAGAGGGAGCTCACTACATACAGATTATATAGTCACCACTAGAGGGAGCTCACTACATACAAATTATACAGCCACCACTAGAGGGAGCTCACTACGTACAGATTATACAGCCACCACTAGAGGGAGCTCACTAAATACAGATTATACAGCCACCACTAGAGGGTGCTCACTACATACAAATTATACAGCCAGCACTAGAGGGAGCTCACTACATACAGATTATACAGCTACCACTAGAGGGAGCTCACTACATACAGATTATACAACCACCACTTCCATTATCATGACTTGTGCCTGTGTAAAATGCCCAGTACTACTTCCCTTATTGATGATGCCTTGGTTTTAGTATGCCATGCACACCTTGTTTATTAACCCTATAATCAGCGGCAGGGATAACGCAGCAGAACGGAGAGCCTCTGGTAGGAGTTAGTGGCGGTTCTCCTTCGATATGGGCATGCTGAGCTGAAGCACAAGAGGCAGCGGGCACACAGCGTACAGCTGCATTCTAAACATAGTTATTGGCTAATATTGTACTTTCTATACTATAATCCTCCCCTATAAATAATAGATCTCTCCCTCCAGGCTGCTTTTCACTCCATCCTTCAATGAGAGGGGAGGATGGCCCATGCAGAGTCATTAGGTGTTCTGGCAATAATATGGTTTAATGTGTCAGCAGCACAATGGAGAGCTGAGATTAGTTTCATTCTTTTTAAATTTCCATTGGAATCTGTGATAAACCCTTCAGCAGTCTGAATGGATTTATGTGGTTGACGAATGAGAGAAAGTCTGGAAACTTTTTAGGATCTAAAGGACAACACTGTAATCTTGAAATCCAATGTGAGGGGTATCGCAGTTTCTGCATGAATATTACATTAATGGCATATGCTTCAAAGATAATAAGCAAGTGACTTTGCTATAACAGAGAATCAGGCATGTAAAAATAATTGAAATCTAGAAATCCATTCTTATTATTATTATTATCTTATTATGTCAAGAAGACTCTACTACTGTTTTACCTCTCTCTATCTTTATACTTTATTCTTATACTTTATACATAAAAATAATGTGCTTGAAAGATAATGAACAAGTGACACTACTATGGTAATAATGCAGCTGGTCTTGTAAATAGAAATTTAACTTGGATTCCATCACACTGTAATGATGTCCCAACTGTCTACCTTTCAAATCCGGACAATGAGAGTTTACCATATTTGATTGTCTATCTCTTTTAACAGCATGAGCTTGAAAAATAATTAGCAAGTGACACTGATTTTCTAGCCTGTAAAGTCTTATAATGGTAAACAGAATCTAGAAATGCAGTGTGGAGACATCACAACTGTATGTTTTAACTAATGGAGATTACCATAAATGTAACCAATGACATATAATTAACAATGTATGCTCCAATGATACTTAGCAAGTGACACTACTATTAGTATCAAAGTCATATAATGACAGATGGAATCAAGAAATAAAGCATAGTGATGCGAAATGTATAAGAGATTTTAACATACTCGGCTAACTAGCCTGATATGTTACCTGAACAGTATACGTTCCAAAGATAATAAGCAAGTGACACTGCTGTTACCGTTACTGCAACTAGCAAAGTATTGAGAACATAAATAGTCTCTAGAAATCCACCGTAATGATGCCACAACTAGTTTACGTTTCAAATAGTGTCAAGGGACCTTCACAGTTGATTGCTGTCTTGCTTTATATACTATATTATCAGGTTCTGCTTCAAAGATAATTAGCCAGTGACTCAACTTTTACCTGTATTGCAACCACCAAGGTTGTAAACAAATATGGAATCTACAATTCTATTATAGTGATATAATTACGCTCTACCTTCCCAATAGTACCAATGAGACTTTACCATAGCTGTGTATGCTGTGTTCATTAACAGGATATGATTGAAAGATCATAAGCAAGTGACACTGATGCTACTGATTTTGTAGCCCCTGAGGTCTAGTAGGGATAGAATCCAAAAATACAGTGTCATCCTGTATTTTTACATCATAAGTATCTGATCGGTGGGGGTCCAACACCTGGGACCCCCGCTATCAGCTGTTTGAGAAGAAAGCACTGCTCACAATAGCACCTCTGTCTTCTCCAGCTTTTCCTAGGCCATGTGATGACACGTTCATTGGTCATGTGACCTAGGCACAGCTCAGCCCCATTGAAGTGAATGGGTCCGAGCGTGATCAAAAGGTACATCACTGTGCTTGGTAAGCTGTGAGAAGGCTGTGGCACTCACAGGAGCACTGGTGCCTTCTCAAACAGCTGATCGGTGGAGGTCCTGGATGTTGGACCCCCACCGATCAGATACTGATGACCTATCCTGAGAAAAGGTCATCAGTTAGAAAATCCTGGAAAACTCTTTTAACATATGTCATTAACAATATATGCTCCAGGGACAATTAGTAAGTGGCACGACTGTAATCGCTGTTGATATTGCAGTTATCAAGTTTCTATAATTATAACTGGAAACCAAAATAGTTGGTTCTACTACCAGTCTATGCTTTTGAGATAATTAGCAAGTGACTCTGCTGTTATCTTTACTGCATCTAGAAAGGTCCTTTAAACATTAATGAAATTGAACAAATTGAGAAATACAATGTGGGGGACATTGACTAGCCTGAAATGTTGTATCCATAGTATTTAATGCTAAAGATAATTAGCAAGTGACTCTAGTGCTACTGATACTACAGCTAGCAATTATAGTAAAGACCGGTGGACTATAGAAATCAATTATAATGTTGCCAACTAGTCAACCTTCTAAGTAGTTCCAAGAGGACTTTCGTTTTACTTGTTCTCTAACTAGATATATTGTATTACCAGTATATACTTCAGAGATAATTAGCAAGATCCCCTTGCTGTTACATGTATCTATACTGCAGCTATAAAGATCTTACATTAAATAAAGGAATACGATGTTGTGAGATTATGTGTGTAAGAGACCTTCATATCCATGGATATTTAACCCGGACAATAAGAGAGTGCAATCTGAACATAATAAGCAAGTGACTTTTCAGTCACAAGCTTATTATCAGCCACCACACTGAATTATGAGATAGCTTGTGTCTTCAGTGGAAATGGTTAGTGTTACTCAATGTATATCTCCTAACAATGAAATGCATATACGCTGATAGTGCTCCCCCTATCTGTCATAGATTGTACTGCTTCAATCTATAATCTATAATACAGATACATTGTGTAATTCCTGCCTGCTGCAAGGTCTAACGGGCATTGCACGACTGAAGACTAAGGATTGTGATGATCTGCCACCTTTAAGCCCAGCACTACACATAACACAGTGCATTGTTTTTCCTTGGAGTGCCCCTTTAATTTAACATCTTGGTTCCATAGAAGCAAATCCACCCCTTAACCTTAAGCGTTCGCCCTGGTGCAAATAATCGATAGATTTCTCTTCCTGTTATCACCCACTGGGCTCAGCTTCCTAGTAGTCCCCGTTGCCCATCACCGGACTTATTACTACTTTAGACGGATGACACTCAGCGGGCAGAAGACAGTAGCCGCAGGCTGAGCAGAGTGATACCTGAGCTTTGGAATGAATGGAGAAGACAGAGTCCCTAATGCCGATTTAATGGAGTGTAAGACATCAAATGGATGTTTCCAAACATCATTCTCTAGCTTGACCTGCCCGTTCTGCACAATTAACCTGATTGTGGCCTGCCTTATAATAGCCAGAAGCTGCAAACACCTCGTCTGCAGAGTGGATGTTAATTCAATGTGTGTGCAGGCTCCTCCGGCGCAGCAGGGGTTATTCCCAGCACCTTCGCCCTAGGAATTAAATACTGTGTTTGCAGAAGGAGCCGTGCTCCACATTCCCACCGCACTCAACCTCTCCCTGTCCTGGAAGTGCCGAATGATCTGCATCAATGTAGCAGCAATAATCCTGGGGACTGCACGCTTGATTTATCATTAATTACCCCCTTACCTTACAATCCCTTTGTTACGCAGACACGGGTTTCCAGTGATCATTTACATACATGAATAATTGCTGGAAACTACTGCAAGTCGGTAACACTCGGCGTTTATTACCATCGCCTACTGCTACTTGACATTATCATAAATGGTGCAACAATGTATTATCCAGGCAGATAACAGATACTGATGCCAAGTGCTATGACCCTTTCCTGCAGAGGACAATTTATCACTTGTTGCAATGTTCAAGGGTGTGCGCACTTTTGCAACCAACACTTATGCAGCTATATAAATATCTTAGATGTGCAACATAGAAGTTCAAGGTCAAGATAGTTACATAGTTACTAAGTTGGAAGCTTACAGGGTCTGTCCAATGCTGCATCCCATTTTATTGATATGTGTTGATGCAAATTTGCAAATGTCCTTGATTGAAAATGTGCTACCATTTTATGTATACAGCTCCCTTGCAGACATGTGTGTCTATGGTTACAGACTACAAACACTGTGTAGTCTGATGCTGCGGTCTGTACCTCTGCTCTGCTTCATAATTTACAGAAAACAGAAGAGGAGGCAGATAGAAGGGAGTTATGATGGCAGAATCAGACTACACAGGAATTGTTTGTTGTCTGTATCCATGGAAACCCACTGGCCTGAGTGGGAGCTGTAGATAGAAACAAGGTCTCTAATCAAGGATATTTGCAACTTTACTTTATCTGTATTGCTCTGAAGCATTGCAAAAAAAAAATGTTTACATTTTCTTGACTATAAATCTTTATAAATCTTTCTACAACCCAAAATCCTGTTTCCATGGTTACAGACTACAAACAAACACTGGGTAGTCTGATGTGGCAGACACGACCTCTCCTTTTCTTCCGAACATACAGAAAACAGAAGCAGAGGCAGATAGAATGAAGCATGACTGCAGAATCAGACCACACAGGGATTATTTTCAGTCTGTATCCATGGAAACCCACCGGGATAGCATGGGAGCTGTGGAAAAATTAGAATTCTGCACAAGACTATTTGCAATTTTGTTTTATTTTTATTGCTCCTAAGTACTGCAAAAAAAGAAGCAAATGTATACATTTCCTTGATTAGAAATCTACAGTTTTATGTATACAGCCACAATGTGTGTCCATGGTTACAGACTACAGACAAGCGCTGGGTAGTCAGATGCTGCAGTAAGTACTTCTTCCCATCTTCTTCATAACTTATAGACAGTAGAAGAGGAGGCAGATAGTAGGGAGTATGGCTGCAGAATCAGACTACACAGGGATTGTTTGTAGTTTGTATCCATGGCAACACATTGGGCTGCATAGGAGCTGTAGACACAAATAAGATCTCTAACCAAGACTATTTGCAACATTGTTTTATCGGTATTGCTCCAAACCTTTGCAAAAAAAATTAAGCAAATGTGTACATTTTCTTGACTATAAATCTTCTACCATTTTTTTGTATATAGCCCCATCTGTTTCCATGGTTACAGACTACAAACAAACACTGGGTAGTCTGATGCGGCAGACAGTCCTTCTCCTTTTCTTCAGAACTTACAGAAAACAGAAGCAGAGGCAGATAGAAGGAAGCATGACTGCAGAATCAGACTACACAGGGATTATTTTCAGTCTGTATCCATGGCAACCCACCGGGATAGCATGGGAGCTGTGGACAAATGAGAATTCTAAACAAGACTATTTGCAATTTTGTTTTATTTTTATTTTTCCTAAAAAGAAGCAAATGTATACATTTCCTTGATTAGAAATCTACCGTTTTATGTATACAGCCACAATGTGTGTCCATGGTTACAGACTACAAACACTGGGTAGTCTGATGCTGCAGTAAGTACTTCTCCCTATCTTCTTCATAACTTACAGACGGTAGCTGAGGAGGCAGATAGAAGGGAGTATGGCTGCAGAATCAGACTACACAGGGATTGTTTGTAGTCTGTATCCATGGCAACACATTGGGATGCATTGGAGCTGTAGACACCAAACACATATTTTAATAATCAAGACTATTTTCATGTTTGTTATATTTATCCAGCCTCACCCACTGATTTTTTTTGGAGGGGGTGGAAACCTCAGTCACTTAGGGGCAAACTTAGGAGGCACCTATTCCCCTGGTACCTGAATGGAACTGATCGGACCCAGTGTTGGGTGTGCCAATTGGATTACTTTGGCAATCCAATTTCCAAAGGGCAAGGATCTCCCATTACATGATGTCACCCAGTGTAGAGCCTGTACCAGTGGTGCTTACCAGCTGGTGATCAGGGCATATACTTGGCACGTTCCCTGTTGTTTAGGTGCATTGTGTTACCTGCTTCCCCTATTGATTCCATTCCCACAGCCATTATTGCCTGACGCACAAGCTCCTAATCATTGCTGCTAACCTCGTTCATTTTCATTATCTCACAATTTGCTGAAATCACATTTCCGACCCAGTCTCATTCCTCCTACCCTTCTCCACGCGCTAATATCTCATTTACATTGCTACTTAGGCTCTCACTACAGTCTTATCTTCCACCACTGATACCGGCTTTCATTAAAAATGTCAATAGCAATTGTGGCCGCAAATCAGTTCCATATCTCAATTAAACATGAATCCTTAATAAAAGGAGGTTTCTCCTCGAGGACTTAAAGTGAAGCCGTTATATCTTAGGACTGAGGCAAATCTGTCCTCCCATGGTCCATGCAAACATCTGTGCCGTCCGGAATGTCCTGCAGGCACCATGTATTGTATATGCACTGACCTTATATCACTGCACCCCTGGGTGGTCACCAGTCATCAACATTTTACTTGTATAAATCATTGCTACTCATGAACATAGGCAACTTTGTATCAAAGGAGAAAAATCACCCTCCTCACCTTCCAGAAGCCTGTGGTTTACTTTCCCAATGGGCAAGTTTGAAGTTCTCAGAAAGTTGGAAGGAGGAGGGAGATGCAGCTGGACTTTCTCAATGTGTGAGACCTCATGCTATGAGAGGGGAGAAGGAGCAGCACGTTCAGAGCATAAAGCATAGCTTTGATTTCACTATAGAAATCCCACTCATTCAGCAGATATGAAAATAGAAAAGTGATGGAAAAGACCCCAATCCTGTAGATGACACAGGGAAGTCCTGGCTGTTTTACAGCTGTCTGGCATTGAGATTTTTTTAATGTAATGATTTAATTACAAACTGCACTGGGATGACGGATTACATAGCTGTACATGCAGCAGTAATTATTTCTCATGAGCCATTTCTTTGATGTTTCATTATCTTTTTTTTCTCTCAGACGAAGCAATTACTGCAATATATTTGTGGAAGGGATCGTGCCTGATCCTCTTCTCTATCCTAGGAAACAGTGGATAATACATAGGACGAGGCCACGTGCTGCTTCCATAGGGTCCACAGAGTGATTCTGAGAGGACACGAGGCGGCAGATAGGCTACTCAGGGTTTGTTGTCTGTTACCATGGTGACACATAGGTTTGAATAGGAGTAGTAGACACAAAACAGCACTTTTCAAGACAAGAGTTGCTTCACTTTTTCTATAGAATATTAGGTTGTGAACTGAAGGAGGGAGAGGAGGGAGATGCAGCTGCACTTATTTATTGTGAGTCCTCATGCTGTGAGAGAGGAGAAGGAGCAGCACGCTCAGAGCATAAAGCATAGTTAAGAAATAACTTAGGGGCAGGTGTTAACTTGAAAGTGTGGGACCTCATACCAAACCTCTGAGCATTTACCAAAATGACCCCTTCAGGGCAGAAACGTCCCATCTCTTAGCCCCTATAGACATTGACTTTGTGCAACATTTCAAGGCTGCACATCATGAAGGAAGGTTGTAAAAGACACAGGTCCATAGAGGTCCACGTATTACCCTGCAGAGTGGATCCAGAGGACCTGGCTGAAGGTCAAGCGTGTCCACCACTCCTCAATCAATAACCTTCTCTCGGCCTCTTCATCTGCTGGCTTATATTATACGCCGGTTATCATTCCACCTTTGATTCATAAGAAGATGATTTTATTACCGGTGTCTGTGTCAGGCTGACAAAATATGATCATTTTAATAAGAGCTTCGCATTAACTGTCCTGGAAGCATCGAGGTAATGTGCATTAAAATGTAATCAGAGCGTTTTGTAAAGACAATTACTTGGCAAAAATTCCACCGCCATCTCCAGAGGAACGTTTAGACCGTATCTGGGACGATTTGTGAAAAATGAGGGATAGCATCACACAGTAGACTCCTCATACACATTACACTCTGCCAGGGTCTCTGGTTGGCTGCACATAAAGGGTATGTGACCTAATGTCTTCACCCTTGAGACCCTGCTTGGTCTCATCACTTTGATATCATTCATTCATGGTCTTCACTATCCATTATTATGACTAGTAGTAGAGGTGGAGAAGACCTTCTGACCTGATGCAGCGTCTGGAGAAATGATCCGATTAGAGAACACTCTAGGGAAGTGAATGGTGATGAGGAGGATGATGATGATGGCCTCCAGCGCCTGACTGTGTTTCTATGATCCAGAAGCTTCAAGTGATTGACCCAGAAGTGTCTATTGACCTCTGGAGGCTGTGACATTACTTATGATAAGTAATGGTGGAGCTCTTCATGACCAAGTCATCCCATGATACATATCCTTGTAGATTTCATTTCTAAATTATTGGATGGAAATCCATACTGTGAAGACCATCAATGATCTGGAGGGCTCTGCAGTTGACGTGCATTACTTGGTCATTCAAGGTGTTGTCCAACCCTGTTCTGCTGGTGACCTTTAAGAAATGTTTTCACTTAAAGAGGTTGTCCCACGAAACATATTCTACACTTTTCAAACCAGCACCTGGATCTGAATACTTTTGTAATTACATGTAATTAAAAATTTATCATAGCCACTGAGTTATTCAATTAAATGTATCAGCCACCTGCTGTTTGTTTTTTCTTATTTCTTTAACCTGCTCACTGAGAAGGCCGCACATGCTCAGTTTCATCCTTCAACTGCCTCCTGAGCTGTGATAGGAAGAGCTGAGACACGCCCCCTGAGCTGTGATAGGGAGAGCTGAGGCACGCCTCCTGAGCTGTGATAGGGAGAGCTGAGACACGCCTCCTGAGCTGTGATAGGGAGAGCTGAGACACGCCTCCTGAGCTGTGATAGGGAGAGCTGAGACACACCTCCTGAGCTGTGATAGGAAAAGAATGAACACGCCTCCTGAGCTGTGATAGGGAGAGCTGAGACACGCCCCCTGAGCTGCAGCAGAGAATACACCCCCATGAGCTTTCAGCTTGATACAAATCTAGCAGAGCAATGAATGTGGAGATCTCTGGATCCATGGGAGGTACAGGCCTGGTTCCAGCTTTGTTAGAAAGAGGTTGTCATGTTCTATATTATGTCATTTTTTACATAAGTCATTCGATAACCCCTTTAAAGAGACAGTATCCCTACACAAAAAAACTTAGACATAAACTCTTTGGTGGTCATGGATCATATTCTGGTCCCATAACCTATTGGTTGGTGCACATTTTTATGTCTTTTCCAGGGATGGCCAATGGTTATTCCATGAAGGGTAGTAGCTGAGATACTCATGCCGGTCCTGGGCAATCACAACCTGGTGCAATCCTATGAGAAATGAATAGGCACAATAGGCTGGGACAGGGTACCCACCGCAGTACAGAAGGTTTGGGAAATAGTCAGGAGCCATCTTGGATGCAATCTGACCCTTGTGTGGACTAATAGTGTGATGCACCATCCTCTAGGACCCTTTAAGAGGTTGCTGCATGGGATGTTCTGCATCTGTTCAAGATAATCCCCCAAGTGTTACCTGCAACCACCAAGCGTACTGTGCCACTTCTAGTGACTGTAACCATCAAGCATGCAGCAGTTCTGCGACAGAAAAATAATAAAGTCAGTGACCTTTTAGCAGGAGACCATCCACTTACAGTACATGGCTCCTTAAAGGGGTATTCCGGTAAAGTAAGCTGCAACCTTTGACCCAACCAGAACGCATACCTATACTTATAACCAGAGTTTCAATTGACCCTGCAATCCATTTGTCTAGCTCCTGTGTGAGCCTGCAGCACACTGACAGTATCATGGCTCCTGATCTTCCCTCACAAAACTACAATCCCTAGCTTTCCTGCTGTGAGTGTTGATGTTTATTGATTGGTTATCTGATATTCCAGCCCAGACACACCTCCTCTACTGACCAATCACAGCACACTGACACTCCCTTCGTTTCACAGGACATTTAGTTAGAGAATTGATAGCAACACACTGAGCATGCTCGACCTGGCAAAGGCTCAGAATTACAGGTTGATGCCATGGTAACTTCTGAGGAAACACAGTGGGTAGCAGAGGAAGAAAACTACTTAGAACTACTGAACGGTAAATATGTGAAAATTACATTATATTATGTAATTATTGATGATGAATTAGTCTAAAACATAAGTTATATTTATGGTAACCGGAATACTCCTTTAAGGGTTATCCTACTAGAGATGCCTCCAAGTGATAAAATACGACTTCATCTTGGAAGACTCATAGGGTTCTGGCCTGTTAAAGACACAGACGTGTCCTTGTCTGTAACTGTACACAATGCTATGATTCCTGCCAAGGATCGATCCCTGATCTTCAGATGGAGGTTCTGTTACCAGACTGACAGTGGAGCCGAGGACAGCCATTTAGGAGACTTTCAATGAAGCAATTTATTCGGGACCTTGGTTAATCCCGGGAGGCTAAGGAAACAATAATTATTTTGCCGTTCTCCAGTCAACTCTTTTTTCTTTGCTCTTCTGCTTCTCTAATTGCACTTTGCAGGATCTCGTTGGATCTCCTTATCTCCATCAGGGACATGAAGCGCGGCCTCCTTAATGCTGCCTCAAGGGTAGTCAAAAGACCAGGTTTTCAGGGTAATAAAACTGTAGCAATCAACTCGCCTCAATGTTAATTAAAATGAAGTTAATTGGTTACCATGTGTTAGAGAAATCCGAATAACGAGGGAGGACTACACGTTTTAGGGTGAGCCAAGAACAAGCCGTCATACTGACTGATAGAGCACAGGGGATCGGACAGCAGATGCTAAAGGGACTACTATACTCATCATTGATGATGTGGTTTATATCAGGTTCTGGGGCTTACATAGAATGACAGTAATGATGGGGGTTCATACCACTACACCTATCATCCCAGGGCAGGGAGACCTGAGGTTTTCATACCTGTCCATCTTTTATAGAATTATAGAGCGGATTATTAAACACTCAGAAAACCCCTTTAACCCCTTACTGTTGTCAACATCATCATATTCATCATAATCATCTTCATAATCATTATCACCACACTCATCATCATGGTCATATTCTTTGTCATAGCGGTTCTCACTAAAATCATCACCATCGTCATCCTCATTACATTTGTCTTCTTCATTATCACTCTTATCACGATCGTAGTAGTCATCTTCATAATCATAATGGTCTTTATGATCAATCTTCACTGTAATCATCATCATCACAATTGTTTTAGTCAGCATCATGGTCATCATGGTCTTCATCACTAATTTTACCATGATTACCATATTCATTACCTTCGTGGTCTACATCATCCCTATCATCATCCTCATGATAACCATAATCATCCCTATCATCATCATCATCATCACCATAACCATCTCTATCATCATCCTCACAATAACCATAATCATCCCTATTATTATCATCATCATCATTATCATAATGTTCATTGTGGTCTTCATCACTAATTTCACCATCATTACCATAATCATCACCATCGTGGTCTACATCATCCCTATCATCATCCTCATGATAGCCATAATCATCCCTATCATCATCATCATCATCATCATCATCACCATAATCATCCCTATCATCATCATCACCATAATCATCATCATCACCATAATCATCATCATCCTCACTATAATCATCCCTATCATTACCATCATCATCATCATCATAATCATCCCTATCATCATCATCATCATCATCATCATAATCATCCCTATCATCATCATCACCATAATCATCCCTATCATCACCATAATCATCATCATCACCATAATCATCATCATCACCATAATCATCATCATCACCATAATCATCATCATCATCACTATAATCATCCCTATCATTACCATCATCATCATCATAATCATCCCTATCATCATCATCATCACCATAATCATCCCTATCATCATCATCATCACAATAATCATCCCTATCATCACCATAATCATCATCATCACCATAATCATCCCTATCATCATCATTATCATAATGTCATCGTGGTCTTCATCACTAATTTCACCATGATTACCATAATAATCACCATCGTGGTCTACATCATACCGATCCACTTCCTCATGATAGCCATAATCATCCCTATCATCATCATCACAATCATCATTATCATAATGGCCATCGAGGTCTTCATCACTAATTTCACCATCATTACCATAATCATTATCATTGTGGTCAACATCATCCCTATCATTATCATCACCATAATCATCCCTATCACCATCATCATCATCACCATAATCATTCCTATCATCATCATCATCATAAATTCAATCATCCCTCTCATCATCATCACTCTGATCATCATCACGTTTACTTTCTCCTTATTTACTGACTTTGGCCAAGTCCCCGGCTGCTGCAGTATCTCCATTGTTGCCGGCACTGAGCGCGGTTTGGAGCCGATCGACGCTTTTCCCTTCTGCTGCCTCTCAAGTCCTAATTACATTGAGATAATTCCCCCCAGATGAAGCCATGAGTGTCCTCTTTAGCGCTCCTCTCCTGCTCTGCCTCACACAGACGCCAGGCATTAATATTTCATTATGATGCAGGAAGGCGCAGAACTAACATGTGTTCCTACTCCTGTAAATCTGTATGTTACCGAAGCCGCTTGGATGGATCCAAATCCCTTTATTGTCTTCTCGGCATTTACATAAGAAGCTTCCTGGACCATGATTTACCTGCTGGAGGAGATTCCCCCACCTGGGGACTTAGAGCGGTCACCCTCTGATAAGGTGCATCCGTTCCTTCTGCTGCTGAGGTGTCCTCAGGAACAGCACCTATCCAGTCAGGAGGCCAGCCCCCCATGGTGCCTCCATCCCAGGACTGTCCTTGTGCCTCCAGTTGCTCAATGTAGATGAGCTGTGTTACATTACCTATGAGACCTCTTCCATTGTGTTCACTGCTCTTGCTAATATAATAATATATTACATAGACCGATCCCTAATTTTCGTCAACCAACACGTGTCATTGACTTCTAGGTCAACAAACTGCACAATCCTGTCTAGGGTTCTTGGGGGATTTCCACCAGGCATGTAAGTAGACTTCATAGACACCCATAGCCAACAACGATAGGGGGTTTCGTCTTGGAAAAAAACAATATGGACCCATGTAGGTGCCATATATTATATACATATACATATGATGTAATGTCTGGAGGTTATATCAGTACTGGAGCGTTATAAGAGGAGCGGCTGATATCAGTCACATGTGATGTAATGTCTGGAGGTTATATCAGTACTGGAGCGTTATAAGAGGAGAGGTTGATATCAGTCACATATGATGTAATGTCTCTGGAGGTTATATCAGTACTGGAGCGTTATAAGAGGAGCGGCTGATATCAGTCACATATGATGTAATGTCTCTGGAGGTTATATCAGTACTGGAGCGTTATAAGAGGAGCGGCTGATATCAGTCACATATGATGTAATTTCTCTGGAGGTTATATCAGCGCTGGAGCGTTATAAGAGGAGCAGCTGATATCAGTCACATATGATGTAATGTCTGTGGAGGTTATATCAGTACTGGAGCGTTATAAGAGGAGCGGCTGATATCAGTCACATGTAATGTCTCTGGAGGTTATATCAGTACTGGAGCGTTATAAGAGGAGCAGCTGATATCAGTCACATATGATGTAATGTCTCTGGAGGTTATATCAGTACTGGAGCGTTATAAGAGGAGCGGCTGATATCAGTCACATATGATGTAATGTCTCTGGAGGTTATATCAGTACTGGAGCGTTATAAGAGGAGCGGCTGATATCAGTCACATATGATGTAATGTCTCTGGAGGTTATATCAGTACTGGAGCGTTATAAGAGGAGCGGCTGATATCAGTCACATATGATGTAATGTCTCTGGAGGTTATATCAGTACTGGAGCGTTATAAGAGGAGCGGCTGATATCAGTCACATATGATGTAATGTCTGGAGGTTATATCAGTACTGGAGCGTTATAAGAGGAGCAGCTGATATCAGTCACATATGATGTAATGTCTGGAGGTTATATCAGTACTGGAGCGTTATAAGAGGAGCGGCTGATATCAGTCACATATGATGTAATGTCTCTGGAGGTTATATCAGTACTGGAGTGTTATAAGAGGAGCGGCTGATATCAGTCACATATGATGTAATGTCTCTGGAGGTTATATCAGCACTGGAGCGTTATAAGAGGAGCGGCTGATATCAGTCACATATGATGTAATGTCTGGAGGTTATATCAGTACTGGAGCGTTATAAGAGGAGCAGCTGATATCAGTCACATATGATGTAATGTCTGGAGGTTATATCAGCACTGGAGCGTTATAAGAGGAGCGGCTGATATCAGTCACATATGATGTAATGTCTCTGGAGGTTATATCAGTACTGGAGCGTTATAAGAGGAGCGGCTGATATCAGTCACATATGATGTAATGTCTGGAGGTTATATCAGCACTGGAGCATTATAAGAGGAGCGGCTGATATCAGTCACATATGATGTAATGTCTGGAGGTTATATCAGCACTGGAGCGTTATAAGAGGAGCGGCTGATATCAGTCACATAATGTAATGTCTGGAGGTTATATCAGTACTGGAGCGTTATAAGAGGAGAGGCTGATATCAGTCACATAGGATGTAATGTCTGGAGGTTATATCAGTACTGGAGCGTTATAAGAGGAGAGGCTGATATCAGTCACATATGATGTAATGTCTCTGGAGGTTATATCAGTACTGGAGCGATATAAGAGGAGCAGCTGATATCAGTCACATGTAATGTCTCTGGAGGTTATATCAGTACTGGAGTGTTATAAGAGGAGCGGCTGATATCAGTCACATATGATGTAATATCTCTGGAGGTTATATCAGTACTGGAGCATTATAAGAGGAGAGGCTGATATCAGTCACATATGATGTAATATCTCTGGAGGTTATATCAGTACTGGAGCATTATAAGAGGAGCGGCTGATATCAGTCACATATGATGTAATGTCTCTGGAGGTTATATCAGCACTGGAGCGTTATAAGAGGAGCGGCTGATATCAGTCACACATGATGTAATGTCTGGAGGTTATATCAGTACTGGAGCGTTATAAGAGGAGCAGCTGATATCAGTCACATATGATGTAATGTCTCTGGAGGTTATATCAGTACTGGAGCGTTATAAGAGGAGCGGCTGATATCAGTCATATGATGTAATGTCTGGAGGTTATATCAGTGCTGGAGCGTTATAAGAGGAGCGGCTGATATCAGTCACATATGATGTAATGTCTCTGGAGGTTATATCAGTGCTGGAGCGTTATAAGAGGAGCTGATATCAGTCACATATGATGTAATGTCTCTGGAGGTTATATCAGTACTGGAGCGTTATAAGAGGAGCGGCTGATATCAGTCACATATGATGTAATGTCTCTGGAGGTTATATCAGTACTGGAGCGTTATAAGAGGAGTGGCGGATATCAGTCACATATGATGTAATGTCTCTGGAGGTTATATCAGTACTGGAGCGTTATAAGAGGAGCGGCTGATATCAGTCACATATGATGTAATGTCTCTGGAGGTTATATCAGTGCTGGAGCATTATAAGAGGAGCGGCTGATATCAGTCACATATGATGTAATGTCTCTGGAGGTTATATCAGTACTGGAGCGTTATAAGAGGAGCGGCTGATATCAGTCACATATGATGTAATGTCTCTGGAGGTTATATCAGTACTGGAGCGTTATAAGAGGAGCAGTTGATATCAGTCACATAAGATGTAATGTCTCTGGAGGTTATATCAGCACTGGAGCGTTATAAGAGGAGCGGCTGATATCAGTCACATATGATGTAATGTCTCTGGAGGTTATATCAGCACTGGAGCGTTATAAGAGGAGCAGTTGATATCAGTCACATATAGAAGGTTCTCTGCACTGGGCACATAGTAGTGATCATGGGGGGCAGGGAGCTTTCTGTATTTCCTGTGAAGAATTTCCCACTGGAGAATGTTGCAGTGAATTTGACGTTACTGTTCCTTTAAATGGGTCAGGTGTGACAATATAGAATGTATCACTCTGGGTGGAAAATATTACTTTATAACATATTACAGAGAATTCTATCTCCTGATTTCCTGACACCAGAAAATACATTCAGCGCGGAGCGTCTTCTCCCCAGGGATCGCGCTGTTCCCTTTAATCCTTTTGCCTATTTCCCACCTGTGGGAAAATGAGATTTGATCCGTTAATATTCCCATATGGCGTTATTGAAAATATAAGCCAGGAAACGTCCGCTGGGCTGTGACCGTCTAATGACTCTGTATACAGATTAGGCGGCTCCTTACACAACTTATCTACATGCTGCTGCCGTTTTACAATGCTAATTTTCCTCTTCGCTGCCTTCCAAACGAGGGCAGGACTTCCAGTCCAGTGATTTTTTGCTTCTTTCTAGAAAGGAGCGTGCCCCTTCTGGAGTATTCGGGGGGCATATGGTCAGGGAGAAGGAGGAGTATACATGGCCATAGTCCTCACCCCACCTGAAACAAGTCCTAAAAATCAGGCGAATCACTGCCACTTTTAGTAAAAGAGGATGTGCTCTGACAACCTCTTTTTAAAAGGTTGTCAGAGCATGGTAGATTGCATTAACAGCAGATTAAGGGAGCACATACAGTATGCATACCTCCCAACCGTCCTGGATCCAGCGGGACAGTCCCAGATTGCAGTGGCTGTCCCATAGGATGCAGAGACAGTTGCCTGTGACATCCTCCCTCTCGACCCCCCTGCAGCTCTCCATACCTCCTGCAGCTCTTGTCTGGGCGGGGCCGGCCTTCTGCCATGGCCCCGCCCCCTCCAGACAAGAGAAGCCGATGTCCTGCTGGTGATGCTGCTGCTAGGAAGATGGTAAGTATAAGGTTTTTATTTTTTTGAACTTTCTGTGAGTGGCACAATGTGGGCATATTACTGGGGGCACAATGTGGGCATATCACGGGGGCACAATGTGGGCATATTACAGGGGGGCACAATGTGGGCATAGTACTGGGGGGACACAGCTGGTCATATTACTGGGGGGCTCAGCTGGTCATATTACTGGGGGCACAATGTGGGCATATTACTGGGGGCACAGTTGGGCATATTACTGGGGGCACAGCTGGGCATATTAATGGGTGCACATAACTGGGGAATATTTACTATGTGGAGCAGTAAGGGGATTGGGTGGGATTAGGTGTATAGTGGGCGGAGTTAGGGGCGTGGCCTAGTGATGAAAAAATTTGCTTGTCTAATTGCATTGAACCCTCTTTAATATACAAATCTGAGATTTTGTACTGCGCCTCCTTATGTCTCTGATTTAATATAAAAACTATTCCTTCCATGTTCCATAGGATGAGATGTCCTGGAGGGGAGAATACAGCGTCATCCAATGTAAAATCTGTAACATGACACCCCCCAACCCCCCCACCATGAGCCATTTATAATACTGGTGTTTTCATATGTGGCACAGGGGCCTTTAGTTCACCTTTAGACACCAAGGTCCCAGTGCTGCTGCCAAATATACCCTGCTTATAGCTACACCCCTGAGTGCCATGAGAGGCACCATATCTCTCCTTCCCTGTAGATACCTCCCTGGGTGCCATGAGCAGCACTGTACCTCTACCCCTATAGCTGCACCACTAAGTGCCATGAGAGGCACCATACATCTCCTCCTTCTCCTCTAGATACATCCGTGGGTACCAGGAGGGGCACCATACCTCTACCCCCTATAGACGCACCCCTGAGTGCCATGAGCGGCACCATACCTCTACCCCTATAGCTGTACCACTAAGTGCCATGAGCAGCAACATACCTCTGTTCCTCTGTAGATACATCCATGGGTACCAAGAGGGGCACCATACCTCTACCCCTATAGCTTCACCTCTGAGTGCCATGAGGGGCATCATACCTCTACTCCTATAGTTATACCCCTGAGTGCCATGAGAGGCACCATACCTCTCCTCCTCTGTAGATGCCTCCCTGGGTTCCATGAGCGGCACCATATCTCTACCCCTATAGCTACACCCTTGAGTGCCATGAGCGGCAACATACCTCTACCCCCTATAGCTGCACCCCTGAGTGCCATGAGAGGCACCATACCTCTACCCCTATAGCTGCACCCCTGAGTGCCATGAGCGGCACCATACCTCTACCCCTATAGCTGCACCCCTGAGTGCCATGAGAGGCACCATACCTCTCCTCCTCTGTAGATACCTCCCTGGGTTCCATGAGTGGCACCATATCTCTACCCCCATAGCTGCACCCCTGAGTGCCATGAGCGGCACCATACCTCTACCCCTATAGCTGCACCCCTGAGTGCCATGAGCGGCACCATATCTCTACCCCCATAGCTGCACCCCTGAGTGCCATGTGAGGCACCATACCTCTGGCCCTGTGATAATGCTTCTATAGAGGAGGCACTATGGGCAGACTACACTGCAGTATTTTCATTAACCCCATGCTTCCCGGGCTCACGGTGCAGGAGGTGACTTTTCGGCCTCTGTTTTACTCCTGCAGAGATAAATGAACGTTCAGATGTATGAATTTATGTAAACTCCGGAGCTCTCCACCGCAATCAGCGCGCTCCCATTCTCCCCAAACATTTTAATGATTTGATTACCAACTGCAATCTCTTCATTCTTTTAATTAACTTTTTTTTTGTCAAATTAAAGGGATTTCTGAGATAAGTGGCATCTTTATTTTTTTTACTGCAAAACATAAAATAGAAATCACTGTTACATATTCATTACAACATCTTCCCAATATCCCCGGCCTCCGATACAGCCGTCCACAGTGACGTCATATCCACAGCAAAAAATAATGATCTCCAACCTGTGGCTCTCCAGCTGTTGTGAAACTAGATGGATGGATGGATGAATAGACAGTAGTGTTGATCGAACACCAAAGTGCTCGGGTGCTCGGGTAGAACACTAGGTGATGCTGGAGTCCTCTACTGAGCACCCGAGCACAATGGAAGTCAATGGGAGAACCCGAGCACCAAACCAGGCACCCCGTGCTCTGAAGAAGGGAGGGCGTCTGGTTCATAGGGAAAGATGAGGAAATGGTGGAAACACCACTGAAATGGTTTGGGAACAGCATGGGGAGGATGTCTGGATGCATCTTGGACTCCAAAGTTGCTGCTGGGAACGATGTTGTCCGAGTATTACGCCACTTTTACAGAATGACAAGAATACGCCCAAAACCGAAGATAAAATTGATTTTAGAGGAAAAATTGTTAGGAAATTACACTGAATGTCACAGGTATTTAGGATGTTCAAATGTCATACAGCAGACGTAGCGCAGGGAATATCACCGTCACTACCGGCAGAAAAAATACACTGGATTTCACAGGTATTTAGGATGTTCAAACGTTATACAGCAGACGCAGTGCAGGGAATGTCGCCTTGACTAGCTGCAGAAAAAAAATAATACACTGGATGTCAGGTATTTAGGATACACAAACATAATACAGCAGACGCTGCGCAGGTGGTGTTAAGATCAGGCAAATTTGCTCAATTCTTGCCCTCCCCCCCCAAAAAAAAAAAATATATATATATTGCAGCCAGATAAAACAATAGTCCTTAAAAGGACTTTTGGGTCTTTTGAAACAAAAATCTAACCCTGCCTAGCCAATTTCTGTCCCTCCTTGCAGCAGCTCTCCCTGACTCACACTGAGCCGGGTCACATGTCATCGGGTTCTATATATCACCCAATGACGCATTCCCGGCCAGCCAATCACTGTAATGCCAGTAGCCAACATGACTACGGCATTACAGTGCATGCCAGTACCTCCCCGCACGCTGATTGGCTGCATAGCAAGAAATGGGCGGGGAGGGGACTCGAGCATGCTCGCCCAACACTAATAGACAGATATGAAATACCGTATATTTCTATATAGAGTTGGAATACCCCTTTAATAGTGAGCATTTTGCGTTTGTTACTTTGTGTGTAGCAATGAATAAATGTTACAATGTTTAACTTGCCAAACGCAACACAAACTCTTGATTAAGATCGAGCCATTGATTTTGTAGGAGCCGGAAGGCTAATGGGAGGCCGGATGGTGAATGGGGGAGTTATTCTGTGTTACCCTCTAATGATTATAATTATGATGTTTGTAATTAGCTATTGGAAGCTGTGGCTCTTGGCCAGCGGAGCGGCTCTTGTCATTTTGTCACAATTAACATATTGACTTCTTGTGGCATTTCCCGTGTCTGTGGCCGCCTCGGTCCCCCCTCTTTTACGCCTCCGCTGCGATCAATACTTTGCTGTATTTCTCCTAAACACTTTGTGCGTACAAAGACAATCTTCACTTTTCAATTAATTTTGTGCGGTATTTAACCAGGTCTGGGCAAAGTCTCAGATGTCTGTTTACAGCTCATTGATTCAGCACATAAAATACAAAAGAAACTTTCATCCCAGTTCTGAGATGTCCCGCACATAAAATAATCTGTTCACGTTATCGTCTATTGACAACCAGAACGAATATACATAGAGCTGTCCATTCCAGCCTGTATCTAGTGGGAGGGGGAGAAGAGGGCAGGTCTGTGGAGGTAACCAAACATCTGGTAAGAAGACGCACCACATCACTGAGTTACATCCTGTATTATACTCCAGAGCTGCACTCACTATTCTGCTGGTGCAGTCACTGTGTACATACATTACTTATCCTGTATTGATCCTGAGTTACATCCTGTATTATACTCCAGAGCTGCACTCACTATTCTGCTGGTGCAGTCACTGTATACATACATTACTTATCCTGTACTGATCCTGAGTTACATCCTGTATTATACTCCAGAGCTGCACTCACTATTCTGCTGGTGCAGTCACTGTGTACATACATTACTTATCCTGTATTGATCCTGAGTTACATCCTGTATTATACTCCAGAGCTGCGCTCACTATTCTGCTGGTGCAGTCACTGTGTATATACATTACTTATCCTGTACTGATCCTGAGTTACATCCTGTATTATACTCCAGAGCTGCACTCACTATTCTGCTGGTGCAGTCACTGTGTACATACATTACTTATCCTGTACTGATCCTGAGTTACATCCTGTATTATACTCCAGAGCAGCACTCACTATTCTGCTGGTGCAGTCACTGTGTACATACATTACTTATCCTGTACTGATCCTGAGTTACATCCTGTATTATACTCCAGAGCTGCACTCACTATTCTGCTGGTGCAGTCACTGTGTACATACATTAGTTATCCTGTACTGATCCTGAGTTACATCATGTATTATACTCCAGAGCTGCACTCACTATTCTGCTGGTGCAGTCACTGTGTACATACATTACTTATCCTGTACTGATCCTGAGTTACATCCTGTATTATACTCCAGAGCTGCACTCACTATTCTGCTGGTGCAGTCACTGTGTACATACATTACTTATCCTGTACTGATCCTGAGTTACATCCTGTATTATACTCCAGAGCTGCACTCACTATTCTGCTGGTGCAGTCACTGTGTACATACATTACTTATCCTGTACTGATCCTGAGTTACATCCTGTATTAGACTCCAGAACAGTATTCACAATGATGTAGACACTAGAGCTGAAATCTCACAGTATTCCCTGCTTGTTCAGTGTCTGCAGGTTGGTTTCATACTCCCTCCCCTCTCTGTACACATTACTCCCCTTATATTCACCTGTTTATGGTTTATTTTGTTATTTCCAGCATCTGTTACATTAATATTATGATGGTAAAATTAGGAAAGAACAACAAGGAAGTGGAGAAGTAAATATTTGTGTCTTGTGACAATGTTGGTGGAGTCGGCCGCAGTCTCCCATTAACAATGTTTACTTGAGTAGTGGAAGTGATTCATACATTACAATGAGAATAGAAACCGGGGCGGCGTTTGTTACTCGTCTATAATGTGACATATTGTGGAGCAGGAGTGATGGATATAAATACATAGAATTTACCGACCAGATGGCGCTGGATTTAGGAATTTATTGAGGACAAACTAAGATCAGAATTTAAAGGGCCGGTAAGTGTAAGGTCGGTGTCTTTGTGAGTCTTCATATCATGTGGTTAATTTCTACATGTGTCACTCCACTGAACTCCCCTTTATAAAAGATTTCTTACATATAGAAATGTTCTTTCAGGCTGTACCTTTCTTGGAAATTATTGGAAACCATTAGATCTTACATCGATCCTTAATAACATCCTGCATTATACTCCCGAGCTGCGCTCATCATTCTGCTGGTGCTGATTCTGGGTGACTGCACCAGCAGAATAGTGAGTGCAGCTCTGGAGTGTAATACAGAATGTAACTCAGGATCAGTACTGGATAAGTAATGTATGTACACAGTGATTCTACCAGCAGAATAGGGAGTGCAGCTCTGGAGTATATAATACAGGATGTTATATATATATATCTCAATTACGCTGCAGTCTTCATGATATTTGATAAGAGTCGTTGTTTCCTCCTCCTGTGCCTAATGGTAAATCTGGCCTTGGTGCTGCTATTACCTCATGTAGCACCGGGTTCTTAGGCACTCGTCAGACGTTGCAGGAAGAAGGCAGAAGGCGTCCAGTCTATGAACAGTTGAGTCATACAGGTTTGCGGCGTCAGCAGATGCCAGTGTACCATGGTGCCAGGTGGGCACAGTCAGACTCAGCGGGAGAGGAAACAATCCGTACTTTGTACATTGAGCTTCATGTGCTGCTCTCAGGGTTATATTCACAAACTGCTCTTCACCTTCTAGTCTCTTATACCCACACCCGGGGGCAAATACTTTACTGTAATGAGGGCAGAGATGACCAATATACAAGGAACGCTGCACTATTAATACTTGCAGCTCTTGCATTGTCTACGAGATCAGCATGTACTGACTGCACAGGTTATTTCCTCAACATTTTAGACCTTCACAGACTCACAATGGAATATGTAGACAGCTAAACTGCAATTACTAATCCTAGAAGTGCTACTGTAGAGCTAATCTGCAGTGTAAAGCATGGAGTAGGACACAGCAGGAGCCTGAGCCTCTGATGAGACAGTAGATGGATTTCATTCTAAATCATGGATTGCACATGATGCAGTATACATACAATGGCAAAGGTCAGTATATTTCCTATAGTGTACATGCACGACCACCACTGCTTTATGGCAGGGTGGTCATAACCATGGTAACAAACAGTGTATAATGTGACAAATGAATCCAGCCAGCATCTACATGATCAATGCCACTTGCTGAAGTGAGACATTCTTTTTCATTGGTTGTCACCCAGTATTCAGAAGGTTGCCTGCCCCCCCCGGTGCTGAGAGTCTTCGTTACCCCCGGTACTGCCCATCTTGTCACCCCCCAGTGCTGCCCATCTTCGTTACCCCACATTGCTTCCCGTCTTTGTCACCCCCCCCAGTGCTGCCCATCTTCATCACCCCCTGGTGCTGCCCGTCTTATCACCCCCAGTGCTGCCCGCCTTGTCACCCCCCGGTGCTGCCCGTCTTCATCACCTCCCTGGTGCTGCCCGTCTTTGTCACCCCTCGGTGCTGCCCATCTTCGTCACCTCCCTGGTGCTGTCCGTTTTTGTCACCCATCGGTGCTGCCCATCTTCATCACCCCCCTGGTGCTGCCTGTCTTCAGGACCCCCTGGTGCTGCCAGCGTTTGTCACCCCCCGGTACTGCAAGTCTACGTAACCCCCCGAGTTCTGCCAGTCTTCAGGACCCCCTGGTGCTGCCAGCATTTGACACCCCCCGGTACTGCAAGTCTACGTCACCCCCCAGTGCTGCCAGTCTTCGTTACTCCCTGGTACTGCCCATCTTATCACCCCCCAGTACTGCCCGTCTTCGTCACCCCCAGTGCTGTCCATATTTGTCACCCCCCCCCAGTGCTGCCAGTCTCCCCCCGCCCCTGCCCTTGGTGCTGCCCATCTTGTCACCCCCAGTGCTGCCCGTCTTGTCATCTCCCGGTGCTGCCAGTCTCACCCCCCCCCCCCCCCCGGTGCTGCCTGTCTTGTCACCCCTCAGTGCTGCCCGTCTTGTCACCCTCCCAGTGCTGCCAGTCTCACCCCCAGCCCGGTGCTGCCCGTCTTGTCACCCCTCAGTGCTGCCCGTCTTGTCACCCCCCAGTGCTGCCAGTCTTCGTTACCCCCAGTGCTGTCCATATTTGTCACCCTCCCAGTGCTGCCAGTCTCCCCCCGCCCCTGCCCTTGGTGCTGCCCATCTTGTCACCCCCCAGTGCTGCCCGTCTTGTCACCTCCCGGTACTGCCAGTCTCACACCCCCCCCGGTGCTGCCTGTCTTGTCACCCCCCAGTGCTGCCAGTCTCCCCTCGCCCCTGCCCTCGTTGCTGCCCATCTTGTCACCCCCCAGTGCTGCCCGTCTTGTCACCTCCCGGTGCTGCCAGTCCCCCCCCCCTTCTCCCCCGTGCTGCCCGTCTTGTCACCCCTCAGTGCTGCCCGTCTTGTCACCCCCAGTGCTGCCAGTCTTCGTTACCCCCTGGTACTGCCCATCTTATCACCCCCCAGTGCTGCCCGTCTTCGTCACCCCCAGTGCTGTCCATATTTGTCACCTCCCCTAGTGCTGCCAGTCTCCCCCCGCCCCTGCCCTCGGTGCTGCCCATCTTGTCACCCCCCAGTGCTGCCCGTCTTGTCACCTCCCGGTGCTGCCAGTCTCACCCCCCCCGTGCTGCCCGTCTTGTCACTCCTCAGTGCTGCCCGTCTTGTCACCCTCCCAGTGCTGCCCATCTTCCTCACCCCCTTGTGCAGGATCTGAGATGGATCCGGTTTCCCTTTCTCTTCTGCTCAGGCCACAGATGAGGGAAGCACTGTAATGCAGCGGTGATGGCGGAGGACGAGTAATGGAGGAACACCTTCCATTGCTGTTGATGACTGTCCCTTAAAGCTGGTGCTGAAAATAACAGCTGTGTCTGAAGCGGAGGAGATGGAGATGAGATTCTGCTCGGTTTTGCGGGGGCTCCGCGTATAAAGGGATAAGAGGCAGCAGCCAAATAAGAGGTTCTTAAAGACAGAACATAAGACGAGAAGCACAAGACGGAGGGGACGGAGGGGACGGAGGGGCCGCAGCAGCTGGAGTTACTGATGTAGGACCTCCAATGATGTGGTCTGCTCAACTAGTGTGTGATACTGTCTTCTAAATGAGTGTATCTAAGCCTAAAATGTGTGATGCTGCCCGCTGAGCTGCTGTATCTAAGCCCATTATTTGTGATACTCTCTGCTGAGTTACTGTATCTATCACATGCGATATCAGGTGTGATACTGTCCGTTGAGCTGCTGTATCTAAGCCTATTGTGTGTGGTACTGTCTCGTGAATGAGTGTATCTAAGCCTATAATGTGTGATACTGTATGCTGAGCTGCTGTATCTAAGCGTATCCGGTTTGACACTGTCTGCTGAGGTGCTTTATCTAAGTCTATTATGTGTGATACTGCCTGCTGAGCTTCTGTATCTAAGTCTATTATGTGTGATACTGCCTGCTGAGATGTTGTAGCTAAGCCTATCAGGCGTGATACTGTACTAATGTGCTGTATCTAAGCTTATCAGAGGTGATACTGTCTGCTGAGCTGCTGTATCTAAGCCTATCAGAGGTGATACTGCCTGCTGAGCTGCTGTATCTAAGCCTATCAGAGGTGATACTGTCTGCTGAGCTGCTGTATCTAAGCCTATTAGAGGCGGTACTGTCTGCTGAGCTGCTGTATCTAAGCCTATCAGAGGTGATACTGTCTGCTGAGCTGCTGTATCTAAGTCTATCAGAGGTGATACTGTACTGAGGTGCTGTATCTAAGTCTATCAGAGGTGATACTGTACTGAGGTGCTGTATCTAAGCCTATCAGAGGTGGTACTGTACTGAGGTGCTGTATCTAAGCCTATCAGAGGTGATACTGTCTGCTGAGCTGCGGTATCTAAGCCTATAATGCACGATACTGCCTGCTGATCTACTGTATCTAAGCCTTTCAGGTGTGATACTCCCTGGGCACCGCGCGGCTCTCATGTTTTCTCTATAATAGATGTGATATTTTCTGCCTCGTATCTGAATTTCATCAATTACCATTTTTGCATTTCCAGGACAATTTGCATAAAAACTGCGGGAAACAAACACTAATTAGCGTTTATCCGTCTAGTGCTGGCATGTGATTGGCCGCTAATGCTTTATGCAAACGCACACCCCCAATAAATGGCGCATATAACGTACGCGGGACTCGGCGCCTCCCATCAGCCAATAATGAATCTATTAGAACAATTTGTATAATGGAGCCGAGTTTATTAAGGCATCGCCTTCAATTCTGTCACAATTACAGGTAATGAGATAGATGATGGGAATTATACTTACAGAACGCAGACGAAAAAACGATCTGCAACTCCAATTACATCCGTAAATATTCATTTAAAGGGATGCTCCATATTATTCCCCCCTCCCCTCTACTAGATGCTGAAATACTAAGGGATTAGATGTGGGAATAGTGACCAATGAGCAACCTGCACCGCCCATGAGGAGCCTATGCCCCTCCCCTCTGAGCTTCTACAGCCAATCAGCAGAGCCCTGAATGGTCACATGATGCATACTTCCCAAAAATCCCATCTCATGGAGAGGAGCCAACTTTTTGTTAGGTGGGCTGGGACCACCAGTCCTGTATTAATAGGGCATGGTCCTAATTTAAAGGGGCAAAATGGCTGCGCCCAAAGTAGTCAACAGGAACCAGCCAAATACCTATAACGCTCAGTAAGATTTATGTACAGTTCTTGGATGACAATACCTCTCCCTCATCTTGAATAGCACTTAAAGGGAGTGTCTGCTTTGCTCCACCCCCTTCCAAATGCCATTTAGGAGCTTAGTGATGGAAAGGACGGGGGATCCTGGCATTAACTAGAATGGGATAACTGGTGCAGTGAGTAAGTGCCGACCCGTGAAGTCATGTATGGCTGAATGAGTACCAACTGGACTATCCCTTTAAGAACCGTCGTCGGTGTCATGTTCCCATCCTGTATTTTCAGCATGGCTGCCGCCGTCTTCTCTTCTGTTACCGGCGAGTTCATTAGCAGCGAGGATGTTAATAACGCAATTAAGTAGATAAAAATGAGAGAAGTGAGGGAAAAACCGCGCCATTGACAGCGCAATTGAGCTGAACCCTGTTTGCAGCTCCTCGCCGCGGCGACCTTCATTGTTGTGGTGTCAGTCGCTGGAGATGATTAGCGCAGGAGATAACCATCATCTTTGTTACTCTCATTAGCGACGTCGCTGATTTTGTCAGAGTCGCCTTTTGAAAAAGATACGTGCGGGGGGGCCCAGAAGGGGTTAATGATGCACACAATACGGCGCCATGTGGCGTGGTAAATATTTAGATTGAGTAATGGCGGATCCCGACCCCACTGATCGTCGCTGTCTGCGTCCTGGTGTCAGCCGCCGGATTAAAGGGGGATTCCCATGTTATATCGCACGGATAGGACATCACTGTGTGATCGCTGAGGGCGTGGCCCCCGGGACCCCCACTAGTCCTGAGAAAGTGCACTGCACCGGGCCGTGGGGTCAGAGTTACTCTGGGGTCACCTAATAACATGGGAGTACTCCTTTAACTCTAGATACAAGAAATAACGTGTAATCAATGTATCATAAAAAATGTTCTGCAACTTTGTAACATAATATGTGTTAAAGTTTTATGCCATCTCTGCTTGCTGACTATGAATGAAAACATCAGAGGCTGAAGATCCATACATGCCTGATACTTCCCATAGCTGAAGGTTTGGAACAATTGTATCCAGTCTAGGAAATTCTCTAGGGCTTCTCGGGCAATTTTGGGTAGATTGTGGCTTCAAATGTTCCACAGTATGGGACTTAAAGGCTATGGACACCTTTGGGGGGCAATTTTTTTTTATTATTGCATTATACTTATTTTGACCTAAAAATCACTTTTTCAATTAGTCTTTATTAACAATATGGAATCCTTTTTTCTGTACAGAGCTCAGAAGCTCTACTAGCTGCCCGTGGATTTTTTCTCAGTTCCGTCATCTGAGGAGCAGACGGACTCCTTATCTCTTCTCTCTCACATCATAAACTCTCATTAAAGCTCAATCCTTACCTTACTGATAAGAATGTGGCTTAAAGAAGTGTTTATGACCTCTCAGTAGTTTAAAGATTTGGGTAATTAGATGAGGGCACAAAGTGAAAGTACCAGTCACCCAGCTAGACAGTTAACCCTTTGTGACTGAACAGCTCAATATTTTTAATAAAGACCAATTGAAAATATGATTTTTAGCCAAAAAGAAGTTAAATGTAATCTTAAAGAAACAGACTCCAAAGGTGTACATAGCCTTTAAAGGGGTACCCCCATCTCACATATTGGTGACATATCACAGGGATTTGCTATGATGAACATCGGATAGATGTGGGTCCCAGAGGTGCACCTGCCTGACACTGATGGCATATTCTAGCGGTACTAATGTCTAATATGCCACCAGTGTCTGAGATCAGAATACCCCTTTAAGTTCCATATTGCAGAACAATTTAAACCCCAATCTGCCCTTTAGAGAGTTGCCTAGACTGGATACAATTGTAACAAACCTTCAACTATGAGAAGTATCAGGCATGTCATCAGTGGTTGAGATGGGAATACCCCTTGCGGAGAAAAATTATGTTTTAATATATGCAAATGAGCCTCTAGGAGCAACGGGGGCGTTACCATTACACCTAGAGGCTCTGCCCTCTCTGCAACTGCTGCATCCTCTGCTCTCATCCTCTGATCACATTTACACGGCCTGGTCCTGTCAATCAAAGTGCAGAGGGAGGAGAGCCTCTTGGAGTAACAGCAACACCCACGTTGCTCCTAGACGCTCATTTGCATACATTTAAACATAATCTTTCTCAGCAGTCCGGGCACATATGAACATGGCATACCTCCCAATCGTCCCGGATCCAGCAGGACAGTCCCGAATTTCAGTGGCTGTCCCAGTACGGGGGAGGTAGGTCCCGGCTTCTGGCAGCTGTCCCTGCGTCCATAGGATGCAGAGACAGTTGCCTGCATTGTGATGAAGCAGAGAGCCGGAATCGGCTCACTGCTTCATCAATCATCCCTCTGTACCTCCTGCCGCTCTTCATATCCCTTGTCTGGGCAGAGGGCGGGCCGGCAGTCCGCCTTGGCTCTGCCCCCTCCAGACTAAACCAGCCGATGTCCTGCTGGTGATGCTGCTAGGAAGAAGGTAAGTATGCAGTGTTTATTTTTTTAACTTTCTGTGGGGCAAATCATATTACTTTGGGCACAAAATTAGTGAGACACAATGTGGGCAAATTACTGGGGGCACAGCTGGGCATATTACAGGGGTGCACAATGTGGGCATATTACTGGGGGCACAAAATTACAGGGAGGCACAATGTGGGCATATTACTGGCGGGCACAGCTGGGCATATTACAATGGGCCACAATGTGGGTATATTACTGGGAGGAATAATGTAGGCATATTACTGGAAAATAACAGGGCATATTACTGGGGGCACATACAGGGCATATTACTGGGGGCACAGCTGGGCATATTACTGGGGGCACATAACAGGGCATATTACTGGGGCACAGCTGGGCATATTACTGGGGGCACATAACTGGGCATATTACTGGGGGCACAGCTGGGCATATTACTGGGGGCACAGCTGGGCATATTACTGGGGCACATAACTGGGCATATTACTGGGGCACAGCTGGGCATATTACTGGGGCACATAATTGTGCATATTACTGGGGGCACAGCTGGGCATATTACTGGGGCACATAATTGGGCATATTACTGGGGGCACAGCTGGGCATATTACTGGGCACATAATTGGGCATATTATTGGGGGCACAGCTGGGCATATTACTGGGGCACATAATTGGGCATATTACTGGGGGCACAGCTGGGCATATTACTGGGGCACATAACTGGGCATATTACTGGGGGCACAGCTGGGCATATTACTGGGGCACATAACTGGGCATATTACTGGGGGCACAGCTGGGCATATTACTGGGGCACATAACTGGCCATATTACTGGGGGCACAGCTGGGCATATTACTGGGGCACATAACTGGGCATATTACTGGGGGCACATAACTGGGCATATTACTGGGGGCACATAACTGGGCATATTACTGGGGACACAGCTGGGCATATTAATGGGGGGCACATAACTGGGGGATAATTGCTATGTGGGGCAGTAAGGGGACTGGGTGGAATTAGGTGCATAGTTATGTTTTAGGCGGAGTTAGAGGCGTGGCCTAGTGCTGAAAAAATTTGTTGCGGCACGTCCCACTTTCTTTGCTTACAAAGTTGGGAGGTATGACATGGGACCAACACAGATGTCTTCAGGACTAATACAGAAATATGAATATTTGCCCGAGGAGAGGGAAAGCCTATCCACATAACATCTACATGCAGCATGTGTAGCTCCGCCCCCTCCAATCAGCTGCCTGCTCCAGATGGATACACTTTACTTGCATTGATACATTGTAGCAAGCTGAGGGTTTAGCTCACAGTCCATTGTTTAAACTGGATACAAATGTAGCCTCTGCTGCTCATCCATTGCCTGCAAAGCATTGAGAAATTGGAATCTCTTCAGCCGTTCATTTGTTTTTGTCGTTTTTCTCACCTCTCTCTGATGAGATACGTGTTTGCTCAGGTATCGCAGCAGCGTCCCCCCCTTCAGGCGACCAGACAGCGCATTCCCGAAACTCTACCTCGGCTAAACAGCTACTAACTAAAAGAAATTCCAGCCCCGAGATGAGATCTTGCCGATGGATTTGGCCTCCCAGACCCGTCATCAAAGCGTCTTTTTGTTTATTAAATTTGTTTCCTGCTTCAGTTAGATAAGGAAATCCATAATTCCTCCGCTGCTGCCTTTGAATCTTTCTGCAATAAAATCCAGTTTATGGGGAGAGGATGATTGTCACAAGTCTTTATTGGCGGTAAATGAAATATACATCATGTAGTGTAGTGTGGATTACTCGCCTCGCACTGCGCCGGTTGTTGTGCGGCACGGGGAGAGCCAGGCGAACAGTAAACGGCTTATCATCCCCTGGAAGCGCCTGTCATCCTTACAGGCCCCGCTAAATGTGCAGCCTGTCATGAGGACGGCATCTGGGGCCCAGAAATTGGCTACTTTGTTACCGGCCGTCATTGGCGCTATGATTGGTGACATAGCAGAGCTCATTGAGTCTGACAGCAGCGGATGTATAGATAACATGTGATATGCACACTGGATGCAGGCAGGAGCGGACTGGAAACGTAACGTGGCCCTAGAAAAAACCTAAAAGAGGCCAAAAGTGCAGCACAAAATACTACCGCCCCCCAGTGCAGGACACAGGACATAATGTTACATAGTGTTACATAGGACTGCAGGAGACATCTACTACATTATCTGTACTCAGAGAGTTATCACTGTTATCTGTGGTGTTACATAGGACTGCAGGTGACATCTACTACATTATCTGTACTCAGAGAGTTATCACTGTTATCTGTGGTGTTACATAGGACTGCAGGTGACATCTACTACATTATCTGTACTCAGAGAGTTATCACTGTGTTATCTGTGGTGTTACATAGGACTGCAGGTGACATCTACTACATTATCTGTAGTCAGAGAGTTATCACTGTGTTTTCTGTGGTGTTACATAGGACTGCAGGAGACATCTACTACATTATCTGTACTCAGAGAGTTATCACTGTGTTATCTGTGGTGTTACATAGGACTGCAGGTGACATCTACTACATTATCTGTACTCAGAGAGTTATCACTGTGTTATCTGTGGTGTTACATAGGACTGCAGGAGACATCTACTACATTATCTGTACTCAGAGAGTTATCACTGTATTATCTGTGGTGTTACATAGGACTGCAGGTGGCATCTACTACATTATCTGTACTCAGAGAGGTATCACTGTGTTATCTGTGGTGTTACATAGGACTGCAGGTGACATCTACTACATTATCTGTACTCAGAGAGTTATCACTGTGTTATCTGTGGTGTTACATATGACTGCAGGTGACATCTACTACATTATCTGTACTCAGAGAGTTATCACTGTGTTATCTGTGGTGTTACATAGGACTGCAGGTGACATCTACTACATTATCTGTACTCAGAGAGTTATCACTGTGTTATCTGTGGTGTTACATAGGACTGCAGGTGACATCTACTACATTATCTGTACTCAGAGAGTTATCACTGTGTTTTCTGTGGTGTTACATATGACTGCAGGTGACATCTACTACATTATCTGTACTCAGAGAGGTATCACTGTGTTATCTGTGGTGTTACATAGGACTGCAGGTGACATCTACTACATTATCTGTACTCAGAGAGTTATCACTGTGTTATCTGTGGTGTTACATAGGACTGCAGGTGACATCTACTACATTATCTGTACTCAGAGAGTTATCACTGTGTTATCTGTGGTGTTACATAGGACTGCAGGAGACATCTACTACATTATCTGTACTCAGAGAGTTATCACTGTGTTATCTGTGGTGTTACATAGGACTGGTATAGGAGTAAAGATCTTCCTGAAATGTCCCTCACCATCACCAAGGCCGCTCTCCATGGTGCTGATAGGAGTCACCCATGTCGGATACAGTATACAGCACCCTGACTGTCTGAGAGCCTCTATAGTGGGTGCTCTTAGTTCTATATTAACCCTTTACGAGCTCCTTGCATCTGATTTTGCTCCTGACATGTGCCCTTTAAACACTAGTCTCAGCTCTGCTACATCTGTGATTCAGTGCAATGAAGTGAAGACATCTGGTGACAGGGATGTATGTGCTCATAAGACAGGGCAGAGGTTCAGTGCACTTTCCTTATCTCCCCCTCTCTCTCCTCCTCGCTGCCGGCGATGGAACATTGTGTCCATTTCTTTCCTCGATCATCAGCTATTTAGACGCAGTATTTTACATATCGTCATCAATTACATCCGTCCTGACTGGAGAACGCCACACTCCGTCTCCGCAGTCTCCGGCAGATAATCCTCTGTCATGTCAAATCCACTAACAGCCAGACACAATAAGGAAAATCCACCTGAGTGTGAGTTATAAGCCAGACCCCAGGGAGACCCCGCTACACCGTCAACCCTTTCACTGCCAAAACCAGTCCCGTCCTCTCTGTAGATCTTCAGTCTGGACCGGAGCGATAACTTATCTCGGACAGATATTCCTCCCCAATCAATATTTCTACTCCTTCATCTTCAGTGCATTTATCCCAACATTTATTTATGGCGGGCGACTCGAGTTGTCTTTTTCTCATCACCGTCTTCTGCCATTTATCGCCCATCAAAGCCAAAATAGAGAGAAAAACGGAAATCCGAAAATATCTAATCAGATAAAAAATACCCCATAGGAGATGCAGAGGAAGCAGTCACACCCGGGCCCTGGTGTCCTAGGGGCCCAGGAGCCCTCTATCACTTAAAGGGGTGTTCCAGTTATAACATGGTGGCGGTCCTACTGCTGGGACTCCCACCGATCATAAGAATGGGGGCCCCGTACCCTGTGGAGCCCCCCTTGAATTGGACGAGTGGCTGGTCAGAAATGCACGCTGCCGCTCCATTCATTTCTGTTCGGCTTTTCCAACCAGCCGCTCCCTCCATTTCAGGGGGGCTCCACAGGATACGACTACACCATTCTTACGATCTGTGGTGGTCCCAGCTGTGGGACCCCCAACAATCTCATAGTTATCCCCTATACCTAACCAGAATACCCCTTTAAGAATGCACCAGTATTATAAATGTCATATGGCCGGGGTGGGCCCTGTTACAGATTGTGCATTGCGGCCCAGAAGATACAAGCTGCCCCTTTGTAACCCTGACATGTAGGGAGGATACAAAATTGATACATTGTTGATACAGTCATGTGGGGGGGATCCAACCATTCAGCTCCTTTAAAGAGGCGGCTGCGCCATTACGATGAATGGGAGAGACCATAGGGCAAGGTGAGCGACCACACAGGAGACTACTTCCAGAGATAAACCAATTTCCTCAATTTTTGGGACTTATCAGGGTCCTAACACTTATCAGACAACTATAACATCTCACATGTTAAAGGGGGACTCTTAAAGGGGTTGTATCAGGAACACAAGCCTTGTCCATAGCTAGCCATCATAGAGGGGTCAGTGAATCCATCATTATGTTCCTGACTTCTGAAAGGAAACCGGAGGCCCCAGCGCATCAACAGTGAGGTTTCATGGCTCTTAAGAACTATCTATGGGATTTCCAGGCAGCAAAACCTTAAAATAAACTAAAAACATCTAATATTCTGCTGCAATCAGGAAGGAAAGAAGGATGAAACAGTCAGCAAGTAGGCAAGACATTATGTAGAGCTCGACCATCAATGCACATGAGACCTGGAGGGTGTAATCTACTGGGAAGAGCATTGGTGTCTCCTCGGGGGAGGGATAGGACTAAATAAAGGGGTGTGGCTTCATGTACTGCCTATGTCATGTGATCAAGCACACATAAACTACTAAGATCATCCTGCACAGAAGGATTAAAATAAGACCATGTGACCGGATGAAGGCTATACCCCCCCCCCCTTCCAGTGTTCAACTCCATAACGCAACAAATGAGGTTACAAGACCTTTAATAAAACCATACTGGCTGTGGAGCCCTTGGGTAATAAGCGTATCTCAGCGTGTTATACCGCGTCACCCCCAGGTTTTCCATACGGAAGGCTTATTTCCACCGTGCACATGGCCTCCCCTCCCCCCTCCTCGTCCGTTTAGCTGTGTTCAATACACCTGCTTGACAAGTTTCATTTTCTTTAATGGCCGCGTCTGGGAAGAAGCCTTGGTTGAATAGGAAGCTGCTTTATTTGCAGGGATACGAATCCCTTTAAATGTAACACGAGCTAATAAAAAATAAGACTACAGAGCAGCGAAGCATGGTGGGAGCCCAGCGCGGCCGAGGTGCGGAGGTGAAAGCCTCGCACCTCCCCAGGATCTCCCTCCAGGGTTCACAGCCATTAACTTTCAAGAAAGGAAATAGGACGCGAAGAAATCCGGAGCAGGTTTCATCAGGTTTCATCACATGGGGAACATTACGCCAAACTCAATGGGAACGCCTGACCTCCTTTCCTGTATAACCACTTCCTGGCTTCACCCTTGGAGGACACTCAATGTCTGGACTGTAAACTGGACTTTAATTGCTCAGAGTCCAAACAGTCCAATTAAATCCTAATTACTTAGTAACAATCCGACAACTTGGCCAAGAAGACGCAGCTAAGATCCTCACTTCTCTGCTGAGGAGCCTTCAGTGGACACCGGGATGGCAGTGCTTTCTGCTGAGGAGCCTTCAGTGGACACTGGGATGGCAGTGCTTTCTGCTAAGGAGCCTTCAGTGGACATTGGGATGGCAGTGCTTTCTTCTGAGGAGCCTTCAGTCAACACTGGGATGGCAGTGCTTTCTGCTGAGGAGCCTTCAGTGGACGCTGGGATGGCAGTGCTTTCTGCTGAGGAGCCTTCAGTGGACGCTGGGATGGCAGTGCTTTCTGCTGAGGAGCCTTCAGTGGATGCTGGGATGGCAGTGCTTTCTGCTAAGGAGCCTTCAGTGGACGCTGGGATGGCAGTGCTTTCTGCTGAGGAGCCTTCAGTGGACGCTGGGATGGCAGTGCTTTCTGCTGAGGAGCCTTCAGTGGATGCTGGGATGGCAGTGCTTTCTGCTAAGGAGCCTTCAGTGGACGCTGGGATGGCAGTGCTTTCTGCTGAGGAGCCTTCAGTGGACGCTGGGATGGCAGTGCTTTCTGCTGAGGAGCCTTCAGTGGATGCTGGGATGGCAGTGCTTTCTGCTGAGGAGCCTTCAGTGGATGCCAGGATGGCAGTGCTTTCTGCTGAGGAACCTTCAGTGGACACTGGGATGGCAGTGCTTTCTACTGAGGAGCCTTCAGTGGACACTGGGATGGCAGTGCTTTCTACTGAGGAGCCTTCAGTGGACACTGGGATGGCAGTGCTTTCTGCTAAGGAGCCTTCAGTGGACACTGGGATGACAGTGCTTTCTGCTGAGGAGCCTTCAGTGGATGCCAGGATGGCAGTGCTTTCTGCTGAGGAACCTTCAGTGGACACCGGGATGGCAGTGCTTTCTGCTGAGGAGCCTTCAGTGGACACTGGGATGGCAGTGCTTTCTGCTAAGGAGCCTTCAGTGGACACTGGGATGGCAGTGCTTTCTGCTGAGGAGCCTTCAGTAGATGCCAGGATGGCAGTGCTTTCTGCTGAGGAGCCTTCAGTGGACACTGGGATGGCAATGCTTTCTGCTGAGGAGCCTTCAGTGGACACCGGGATGGCAGTGATTTCTACTGAGGAGCCTTTAGTGGACACCGGGATGGCAGTGATTTCTACTGAGGAGCCTTCAGTGGACACTGGGATGGCAGTACTTTCTGCTGAGGAGCCTTCAGTGGATGCCAGGATGGCAGTACTTTCTGCTGAGGAGCCTTTAGTGGATGCCAGGATGGCAGTGCTTTCTGCTGAGGAGCCTTCAGTGGACACTGGGATGGCAGTGCTTTCTACTGAGGAGCCTTCAGTGGACACTGGGATGGCAGTGCTTTCTACTGAGGAGCCTTCAGTGGACGCAGGAATGGCAGTGCTTCCTTGTTTTGCAGCACTGAGGGTCTTGATCTTAAAGATCTCAAAGAGCATCTATCAGCCAGATCAACCCCAAAATGCATGGTGGGGTTGTTCCTGCTGACTACAACTATGCCTATTTACTTGTTTCTGTTGCACCTTTCCACAGTTTTTGTTAGCATGCAAATTAACTCATCGATACACCAAGGGGCGGCCCAAACAGATCGTCACCATCCTTCACCTACTACTCCTCTCTTCTCCTTGATAAACAGGGTCGGATATCTCACCTGGTTCTGTAATCTGGCGCCTGCACCATAGCCTCCCATATTTGCACATGTGCACAGCAGCTGCACAGATCAGTACTGCGCCTGTGCTGATGTAGAAAACTATGGCCTAGTCAGTCAAGGGGAGGGGTAGGAGTGGCTATAGGTGTAAGACGGTGAAGATTTGGTAATCACATGTCCTATGATCTGCCCAGGAGGTGCAGAAGCTATAGAGATCATTTCAAATTGTGAGCAGGATGATGGAGATCCACAGATTCCTAGTGCCCAGGGGAGGCGTTAGACTGTGATGTGCAGCAGCATGCAGCATGTCACAGGCAGTGCGCACAGTCCAGTCCACTGCAGGAGCAGCAGAGAGGATTGGGTGGCAACAGAGCAGCCATGGAGGAGAAGCCTTGTGTCTGTGGAGATCTGCCGTTGTCACCCAGTGCGCTCCCTTCCCAATTTGTAAAGTTCTGCAATGCAAAGCATTATGGGAAGACACAAAAAAACCCTCATTTACATAGTAATTGGAATAAATATAATATGTGTAACAGAAAATGTGATAAGCCCAGCGAGCAGTGATGTATCAGGAGGAATCTACGGAGGCGTGCTGGAAACGCTGTCTAATTGGGGAATTTCATACAAATTAATCATTCCTTTGCCAATTCCATGTCTCTGATGCAGAAATCAAAGGCGCCGAGCGCTCAGTCACATCCACTTCTGAAGGGAACCATGTGTAAGCGGCAGACACTGGCGGAGGAGCAGAGGTGACCTGGTGCCCGACGGACCTGAAACCAGAACCACCAGGGAATCGGCTGTGCCGCCTGTAATGAGGCTGGCATCAGGTGGCGGCTCAGCACCAGGGCCTCCTGCTGGCACCAGGCGGAGCCTGGAATTGTGTGACAGGTATGATCCCTGTTTAGACTAAGTGTTCTCCGGAGTCTTCGCAGAGGCTTCCTGGGAGCTCTCGGCCAAGGATTTCATTGACGTCTCTTAACTGTAATATTAATGACTGATAATGGATCCAAGATCTATCTGAAGTCGGTCCAGCGCAGAGGAGGATGGCAGTAAAACTTCTGCTGCTCTCTAGTAGACTTTGTATTTCAATGACTCACATTTTCAAGACCTCTGCTTGCTCTCAGTGGATGGAGACCTCTTTGTTGTTGTTTTTTTACATACATAAGCTGAACACTTTTCACATCTGAGGATTTGTAACAATGACTCTCCAGCTGTTTTAAAAACACCCCCCCAATAAGCTGTAGACTGTAAGTCCATTATGGGAGTTGTATTTTTCCAACAGCAGGAGGGTCACAGGTGGAGGATGACTTGCCCAGACAAGGAGGTAAGTATAGGGACCACATAAGTAGACACCAGTATTATAGGTGTCACCAGATGTTTAAGTAAGGTTTAGATATACAGCTCAGCAGACAGTATCACACATGATAGGATTAGATACACAGCTCAGCAGATAGTATCACACATGACAGTTTAGATACAGAAGATCATCAGACAGTATCACACATGGTAGGATTAGATACATAGCTTAGCAGACAGTATTACACATAATAGGACTAAATACATAGCTCAGCAGACAGTATCACACATGATAGGACTAAATACATAGCTCAGCAGACAGTATCACACATGATAGGATTAGATACACAGCTCAACAGATAGTATCACATATGAAAGGATTAGATACACAGCTCAGCAGACTGTATCACACATGATAGGAATAGATACATAGCTCAACAGATAGTATCACACAGGATAAGATTAGATACACAGCTCAGCAGACAGTATCACACATGATAGGATTAGATATATAGCTCAGCAGACAATATCACACATTGTAGGATTAGATACACAGCTCAGCAGATAGTATCACACAGGATAGGATTAGATATACAGCTCAGCAGACATTATCACACATGATGAGATTAGATACACAGCTCAGCAGACAGTATTAAACATGATAGGATTAGATACATAGCTCAGCAGACGATATCACACATGATAGCATTCGATACAGAGCTCAGCAGACAGTATCACACATGGTAAGATTAGATACATAGTTCAGCAATCAGTATCACACATGATAGGATTAGATACACAGCGCAACATAAAGTTTCACACATGACAGGATTAGATACATAGCTCAGCAGACAATATCACACAAGACAGGATAAGATACATAGCTCAGCAGACAGTATCCCACAAGATAGATTAAGAGCCTCTGTTCTATGGACTAAATAGACCAACTACCAAAGGGAATTTATTATCCCCTTTGTGCAAGACTTCTGGCAGCAAAAAGTTGCAAATCTTGGTGTCCAGTATTTTTTTGCAAACAGTTGTGACTTTTTCTTATGATTTTTATCACTCTCTCCACATTTGGGTAGAGGAGCGGGTGTGTTTAACTATACTAATTAGGTGTTTGACAAATTTATCAATTGCAAATTTTTGAAGTAATCAAAAAATGATGCAATCTTACTCCACTGGAGGGGAGAGGAGTAACATCTGTAGACAAAAGTGTCAAATAACAAGCTTCAGCAATGTCTCTTTGGGTGCAAATTAAATCACCTTGTGAGCCTGCATTTCGGTCTCATATAAAGACAAGTCATAAGCATGGAGACATAGTAGTTCCATGTGTGTACAGCTCCTCTACACCTACAATACAGCAACGTATACTCCTATATATACCTCTGTGTACGTAGAGCAGTACAGTAAGGGCTCGTATGCTGTACAATCAGTTATTTGCTAGGACTTCATTTTTGCAGCGAGTGACATCCAGTATAAGATTGCAATAAATTCTGGTGACGATGGGACCTTGGCTACTCCTTATGGAGGTGACCTTGAAAACATTGTAGAAGATGCAATCATGCGGAACATCTGAGATAGTTGCAAGGTTGCTTGTGACCTTTTTCTCCATAGGTAATAACTGAGGTCGCATTGTGACCATATATCGTCGACCAGGACTCCTTCTTCTTCTCAGACTCCTATACATACTGACATTATTAGAGACTAGATGTCCCGTGTCTCATTCTGAGTGATACGTTTTGTCTGTTTAGCCCTCAGAGTTCCCTATAGCCTTGCACTTAAACCGTTCTGACACTGCAAGGGTTAAAAGCGGTGAAGAAAAGATGGAAAAAGTCATCTTGAAAGTTCAAGGCCAATAAAATCCTGGCAGGAGCTGATTATTACTCAACAGGTGTCCTGTGCCGTCCCTCTAACTGCTAATGCTTCCTGCGCCCTAGCTTCAATTGCCTTTTTGCCTTTTGGAGGGATTTTGAAGCGGTCCTCGGGGACATTGTCCTTTCCATGGCTCCGTCTGGGGAGCCATACTTCTTTAGCGCTGGTAGTCGAAGAAACGGAACGCCGGAGCCGATAGCGGGACTGGAGGGGTCAGCTCAGCTGTGTCGCAGAACAGATGTGATGCGTCCTGTGATGGCGCCGTCCACCTCTGCAAAAAAGGCTTGTTTAATATTGATTGGAAAAAAATCCTGTCGATGAGATACAATGTAAATTTCTATGGAAACCATGTAATGAAATGGATACAATGTACCAGGATGGACAGTCGATGAAGAAGAAGTTCCTTAAAGTAAATGTCTTGAAACCTTGGATCTAACCACCCAATGATATAACCCGGGGGGCCCTCGAATCTTAATCTCTGCTGTCATCACTGAACATATCATCCATAAGGACTATTCTCAAAAACAGTAGAACCTCTACAGCAATCTACCTGCTCTACTGACTGCGTTATATATCTGACCACTGCTGGACGTTACTGGCCCTGTTGTACATGGATCTCATTATATATTTAGGATCTGACCCACTGGAGGATCCACTGATGACCAGTCCAACCTCAAGGCTTCGGTCCATATAGAAACCTGCCCAGAGATGACATGGAGAAGATAGAAGACTGACCATCCACCCTTGAAGTGAAGGAAAAATCTTGAGACTCTGCATCTTAAAGGGGTTGCCCCATGAATAATGTAAAAAATGAAAATCAGACATCATATAGGACATGACAATCTCTTTCTAACAAAGCTAGAACCAGCCCTGTACCTCACATGGATCCAGAGATCTCCCCATTCATTGCTCTGCTAGATTTATATCAAGCTGGCAGCTCAGGGGAGTGTCTTTTCTGCTGCAGCTCAGGAGGTGTGTCCATGTTCTCCCTATCACAGCTCAGGAGGCGTGTCTCAGCTCTCCCTATCACAGCTCAGGAGGCGTATCTCAGCTCTCCCTATCACAGATCAGGAGGCGTGTATCAGCTCTCCCTATCACAGCTCAGGAGGCGTGTCTCAGCTCTCCCTATCACAGCTCAGGAGGCGTGTCTCAGCTCTCCCTATCACAGCTCAGGAGGCGTGTCTCAGCTCTCCCTATCACAGCTCAGGAGGCGTGTCTCAGCTCTCCCTATCACAGCTCAGGAGGCGTGTCTCAGCTCTACCTATCACAGCTCAGGAGGAGTGTCTCAGCTCTCCCTATCACAGATCAGGAGGCGTGTCTCAGCTCTCCCTATCACAGCTCAGGGGGCGTGTCTCAGCTCTCCCTATCACAGCTCAGGGGGCGTGTCTCAGCTCTCCCTATCACAGCTCAGGAGGCGTGTCTCAGCTCTCCCTATCACAGCTCAGGAGGCGTGTCTTAGCTCTACCTATCACAGCTCAGGAGACAGTTGAAAGATGAAACTGAGCATGTGCGGCCTTCTTAGTGAATTGGTCAAAGAAATAAGAAATTAAGTGGCACTATACAGATACATTTTACTGAATAACTCAGTAGCTATACAAAATTTTTAATTGCATGCAATTATAAAAGTATTCAGACCCAGGTGCTGGTTTGAAAAATGTAAAATATTTTTCGTGGGACAACTCCTTTAAGTAGCCAATCAACCTGCTATATACACCAGTTGTGGGATCTCTACATTCCAAGTGATGACTATCCTGCAGGAAAATTTCACCTATGAATGTTTTCTAATTAGACTATGGCTACATCATGACATTGGTGGTGTATGTGTTGGTGGCCAATCACCTCAACATCAATGCAACCTCAATGCTTCACTATGGCATACAAGGTTGACCAAATGTAGTCAATCTTGTCTGGTCCTTCTACATGTTCCCACCTAGACCAATACCTGCGCCCTCTAAGGGTGGATGCAGGACTTCTTCTCCCATCAAAAATAACTGATCTCTGATGGAAGCAAACCGATTATAACTGCTTAAAAAAAACTGATCAGTTATTTTTAGTGTAACTGATGTTATCTAAGGCTACTTTCACACTTGTGTTATGGTTTTCCGGTATTGAGATTCGGCAAAGAATCTCAATACCGGAAAAAAACGGTTCAGTGTTGTCCCCATGCATTCTGAATGGAAAGAGATCCGTTCAGGATGCATCAGGATTTCTTCAGTTACGGCAGCTTTCAGTTTTGTGACCGGACACAAAACCGCGGCAAGCTGTAATTTTTGTGTCCAGTCATAAAAACGGAAAAAAATGGATCCGGCACTGAATCTAATGTAAGTCAATGGTCACGGATCCGTTTTTTTAGGAGACTAAAAAACCGGATCAGTCAGCCATTGACTTTCAATGTATTTAGTGACTGATACGTTTTTTCAGTTTTGATTTCACACAACCGCATCCTAACGGAATGGATGCATCCTGATGTGCAAAATCAAAACGGATCCGTTAAATTCCAGTATTGAGATCTTCTGCTGGATCTCAGTACCAGAATTAACAACACAAGTATGAAAGTAGCCCAAGCATAACTGATGCTCAAAATAACGGATCCGTTTTTTTGTTATTTTTCTTTATTTTTCTGCTGTTCTGAGTCTGACAGATCAGAGGAACGGACATATAACCGGTGATGTGAGCTCAGTCAGACACGGCTCTCACCTCTGCTAGTTCCCTGTGATGAAGCAGATGGTTTCAAGTGTTTGCATACAATTGGAAACCAAATATTTGGCGATTATAGAAACAATGAATGGTATTTCCAGTGGAAATACAGAGGATATTTGTTAATTTGATATTTATAAACACATTGTAACAAAATAATAATAAGAATATTTCCACCACCGCCTTGTCTAGTGAATCCTTATCTCTACTGCATATATTTGAGTCTCGGTCCAGGGGTCTGCCCCGCTGCATTGTGGGAGTATTTGTGCATCTCATGAGACGGGGATTAGTGTCACAAATCTCAGGCCAGCCTTACAATCCTCGGAATCCTCCTCAGACCCTGAGGTTCTATGATTTCATTCATCAGCTGAGCACAACAAGCCTGTTAAAGGCAGATTCCCACAGGGACACAATGAGCGGAGCAGATGTGCGTCCTATATATCTGCTGCACTCGTGGCCCCGGCGCAGCTGTGTACAAGGAAGGCTCCTGCGCCACTTTCATGTTTGCAGACACCTGGATTTCTGTCTGAATGCGATCAATATCAGCCACTTGTAGGGGATTTCATGCAAAATGCTCTAAAGCTCTGACTACAGACATCTGACAAGAGACCTGCAGGCTGAGCACTGGGCGGAATGAATGGCGGGCAAGACGATATAGATGAGCCATTCACCCATTGTGGCTGCAGCAGTAAAGAATATGCCCAACCTGCAGTCCTCCGGATGTTGTAAAACTACAACTCCCACCATGTCCTGCTGTAGGCTGATAGCTGCAGGCCAGGGATTCCCAACCTGTGGCCCTCCAGCTGTTGCAAAACTTCCACACATGCTGGGAGTTGAAGTTTTGCAACAGCTGGAGGGCCACAGGTTGGGCATCCCTACCTTAAAGGGATACTCTGCTATGAAAAAACCCCAATTTTGCTCAAAGGTTCCTTGAGCCAGTCAGAGAGTCCTGCTCCTAGAAGATGTGACCTGACCTGATCTTCATCTCTCTGCAATAGAAATGTAACATTAATTGGTGCTCATTGATGCCAGGCTCTGTGTCACTCTCTGGGGTCATTACTCCCTCCACCTCCACATGCCCTACTAGAGCAACCCCTTTAAATTTGTGTCTGTCACTAGAACTGACCCCTTTAAATGAAGGTCTCTGTATGATAATAAAACTAGGGGTGTAATTGGCCCATTGGACACTACAAAACTGCTAATCACATGACCAAAACGATGGGCATCCTGTGTGCAAATGCCCGGACCTTCCCTACAGCTCACCAGTATGGACCACGTGGCGTCATTACGTGGGCCACGGAATGGAACTATGGATCTTTTGCGGTCCCATTGAAATGAATGGGCCCTTACTAAAACATCAGCAACCTTCTTGCAAAAACAGCGCCGCACCTGTCAGTGGGTTGTATCTGGTATTGCATCTTGGCTCCATTGAATTAAATTGGGCTGAGCTGCAATATTCCCCCCCCCCCCCCAGGGACGGGAGTGTTTTTGGAATAAACATATTGGAAACCCAGTTTAAGGCGTCGCATGGATAATTTCATTTAAGAGGTCCGACTGGATTTGTAATTATTTGTCTCCTTTTAATTACAAAATAGAACATTGAAAAGAAACAATGTAACAGATAGAAAATGGAGAACTGGTGCAAGGATTGCTAATGAGAAAGGAGATCAGGATGGAGGGGGAGGAGGACAGGGCTTAAACGGAGGGTCACAGTAGAAGGAAGCACAGAGTGTTTCAGGAGAAGAGCGTGCTGATCTGGTGGAAGGTGTCCGACTGAGGTTTTCATATTGGAATAGTAGGGTCCCCAGCAGCACAGAGTGTTTTAGAAAAGGAGTCTACAAAACTTGTGGCGAGTCCCAGAAAGTGTCACATGGTTGAAGCAGTAGGGTCCCCAGCAGCACAGAGTATTTTAGAAAAGGAGTTTGGTGAGTCCCAGAAAGAGTCACATAATTGAAGAAGTAGGTTCCCCAGCAGCACAGAGTATTTTAGTAAAGGAGTGCAAGTCTTGTGCAGTCTAGGATCCCCTGCAGCACAGAGTATTTCAGGAAAGGAGTTTAGTGATGTGGTGGGGGACAGTAACCTGTCCTTTCCTTGTTAGTGAGGACAGGAGAATAATGTCATTATGTGAGGAGAGGAAATGAAAGGAGCGACGTCTGGAAGATTCATCATCATCATAATCTACAGCAATGTAGAATATTATCTATTGTGCTTAGCCTCCAATGAAAGGGTTAACCATGAGAGGCAGGAGAAGTGTGCTCAGTGTCCTTAAGTGCGGTGCATCCTGGTATTAACATAAATTAAGAGACGCTAAGTACGCCGGGTGTCAGAGGCCGGATGAGCCGGAGCCTCCAGAAGAGACATCCAGCTGTAATGATAAGAGTTTCTGTAAATGTGAGGCGGGAGCTGTAGGAAATCACACAAATCCACAGACGACGCTCGTCAGAAAAGAGCAGAAAATGATTCAGAAGAAAGGAAAAAATCTCTGCCTGTCAATTACAGCAGCAGCAGCCTGACATTGTGCTGTATGCAGAGAAACAGAATAATCAGAAACACACCATGGTACAATCATAAGCCATGTCACCAAGGAGGGCTGCTATGTGGCCCCTGAAGAAGGGCCGAGGGCCCCACAGTGAGCCTCAATGCAGAACGTCAATGGTTAAAATCGATAATAACAACAACCCTATTCCATAGCCATACATGTCCAGCGGCCACTTCATTTCTAGATCAGTCAGTGCTGGTTAATTCATTTATCCATCTTCTGATGCAAAGATCCAAATTCCCTGAACAGTGGCAGCATTCACACAGTCAGTGTTCGGTCAGTGATTTCCATCAGTGATTGTGTGAGTCAAAACCAGGTCCGGTCCAAAACATAGAACAGGAGCAGATCTTTCCATCATACCTAATGTCTGTGGAGGCTCCACTTCTGGCTTTGGTTCACAATCACTGATGGAAATCACTGACCAAACACTGACCTGTGAAAATTGCTTTATATGATACAATTCTGCTTCCTTCACTGCATACTGTGTTCATAATGAAATCAATAAGAATGTATGTGCAAAGCTCCTGAGCTCCCTCTAGTGGTGGCTGCATATATCTGTATGTAGTAATCTCCTGAGCTCTCTCAAGTGGTGGCTGTATATATCTGTATGTAGTAATCTCCTGAGCTCCCTCTAGTGGTGGCTGTATATATCTGTATGTAGTAATCTCCTGAGCTCCCTCTAGTGGTGGCTATATATATCTGTATGTAGTAATCTCCTGAGCTCCCTCTAGTGGTGGCTGTATATATCTGTATGTAGTAATCTCCTGAGCTCCCTCTAGTGGTGGCTATATATATCTGTATGTAGTAATCTCCTGAGCTCCCTCTAGTGGTGGCTATATATATCTGTATGTAGTAATCTCCTGAGCTCCCTCTAGTGGTGGCTGTAATATCTGTATGTAGTAATCTCCTGAGCTCCCTCTAGTGGTGGCTATATATATCTGTATGTAGTAATCTCCTGAGCTCCCTCTAGTGGTGGCTATATATATCTGTATGTAGTAATCTCCTGAGCTACCTCTAGTGGTGGCTGTATATATCTGTATGTAGTAATCTCCTGAGCTCCCTCTAGTGGTGGCTGTATATATCTGTATGTAGTAATCTCCTGAGCTCCCTCTAGTGGTGGCTGTATATATCTGTATGTAGTAATCTCCTGAGCTCCCTCTAGTGGTAGCTGTATATATCTGTATGTAGTAATCTCCTGAGCTCCCTCTAGTGGTGGCTGTATATATCTGTATGTAGTAATCTCCTGAGCTCCCTCTAGTGGTGGCTGTATATATCTGTATGAAATAATTTCCTGAGCTCCCTCTAGTGGTAGCTGTATATATCTGTATGTAGTAATCTCCTGAGCTCCCCTCTAGTGATTGGCTGTATATATCTGTATGTAGTAATCTCCTGAGCTCCCTCTAGTGGTGGCTGTATATATCTGTATGTAGTAATCTCCTGAGCTCTCTCTAGTGGTGGCTGTATATATCTGTATGTAGTAATCTCCTGAGCTCCCTCTAGTGGTGACTGTATATATCTGTATGTAGTAATCTCCTGAGCTCCCTCTAGTGGTGGCTGTATATATCTGTATGTAGTGATCTCCTGAGCTCCCTCTAGTGGTGGCTGTATATATCTGTATGTAGTAATCTCCTGAGCTCCCTCTAGTGGCTGTATATATCTGTATGTAGTAATCTCCTGAGCTCCCTCTAGTGGTGGCTGCAGGAAGCCAGTATTTTAATATGTACCTCTTTGTCAATGTATGGGATTTGAAGCTCTGTATCAGAAAAATCATGGCTTTTGTGTTTGTTTTGGGGTGAATGCCCTGTACCCCAGCACTTGTTAAATGAAGATGTTGCTTATGGATTGGATACCTTGTATCGCATGTGCTTTCTTGAAGATTAGAGAAAACAATTTCCCATACCCCTGAGGCTTTCCCCGTGAGAGCGGAGCGCTCCTAGTCATGGGCATAACGCTTAGCACAGGGGAACGTCTTGTGAGATCATTCTTATTCCACCTGTGTGCAGATATTGATGTCCTCGCAGGATTCCTTCATTCAGGAGAATTTCTCCAGAGATTGTTCAATGTTTCTATTAAGCTAACCAGACCTTCTCTCTGCTATAGACCAACCCTTCACATGTTCCCAGGAGCAGAAAGAGGGACTCTGATATACAATACAGCTAAGCTGGAGTCACTGATCATAGCTGGGACCTTTTAGAGCAGAGATGCACTGTAAAGCATTGGAAAGCAGCAGCTTAATGAGACAATAGGTGGATTTCAAACTACCTATACTCCAATAGACAATACAGCTTTAATGGAGTCAAGTCATGGATGGAAACAATGATAGAGAAGAGCTGCAGTGTAAAGTATGAAGGAGCAGAGCTGTAGTGTAAAGTATGAGGGATAAATGGGACAGATGGTAGATTTTACACTACCTCAGTCTGCAATAGACGATGCAGCTAAGTTGGAGTCAATGCTCATGGCTGTGGCCTGATGGAGGAGAGGTGAGTAGCTGACATGGAGGACAGTGGATTGCACTTATCTTCACATCTTAAAAGTAGCAAAAGATGGAAGAAACTGATCATTTGTGTAGGTGAACAGCACTTTACATAAAGCTGCAATGAGCCGCCCTGCGCTGCCTGTACCGCCACTAGACTGACAGCGCGGATCAATCACTGGGCAGACAGACACATCCATAAACAGAGCAGAATTTTGACATTTTAATGACAAGTAACGACGGCCGGGACCTGGGGCAGCGGGAGGACCGTAAAGAGCTGATATTCACTGACACCTTTATAGACGAGACACAACAGCTTTATAATTTGACTACAGGAATATATGAGGAAATGTCTGTGCATAGCAGACGTCCTGAAACTGACCCCGATTAACATAGGAAGCATGGTAAGGAGGGAACATATTACATGTGTGAGCACATTCCTGTATGTACACAGTGACTCCACCAGCAGAATAGTGAGTGCAGCTCTGGAGTATAATACAGGTTGTAACTCAGGATCAGTACAGGATAAGTAATGTATGTACACAGTGACTGCACCAGCAGAATAGTGAGTCCAGCTCTGGAGTATAATACAGGATGTAACTCAGGATCAGTACAGGATACGTAATGTATGTACACAGTGACTGCACCAGCAGAATAGTGAGTGCAGCTCTGGAGTATAATACAGGATGTAACTCAGGATCAGTACAGGATAAGTAATGTATGTACACAGTGACTGCACCAGCAGAATAGTGAGTGCAGCTCTGGAGTATAATACAGGATGTAACTCAGGATCAGTACAGGATACGTAATGTATGTACACAGTGACTGCACCAGCAGAATAGTGAGTGCAGCTCTGGAGTATAATACAGGATGTAACTCAGGATCAGTACAGGATAAGTAATGTATGTACACAGTGACTGCACCAGCAGAATAGTGAGTGCAGCTCTGGAGTATAATACAGGATGTAACTCAGGATCAGTACAGGATAAGTAATGTATGTACACAGTGACTGCACCAGCAGAATAGTGAGTGCAGCTCTGGAGTATAATACAGGATGTAACTCAGGATCAGTACAGGATAAGTAATGTATGTACACAGTGACTGCACCAGCAGAATAGTGAGTGCAGCTCTGGAGTATAATACAGGATGTAACTCAGGACCAGGACAGGATAAGTAATGTATGTACACAGTGACTGCACCAGCAGAATAGTGAGTGCAGCTCTGGAGAATAATACAGGATGTAACTCAGGATCAGTACAGGATAAGTAATGTATGTACACAGTGACTCCACCAGCAGAATAGTGAATGCAGCTCTGGAGTATAATACAGGATGTAACTCAGGATCAGTACAGGATAAGTAATGTATGTACACAGTGACTGCACCAGCAGAATAGTGAGTGCAGCTCTGGAGAATAATACAGGATGTAACTCAGGATCAGTACAGGATAAGTAATGTATGTACACAGTGACTCCACCAGCAGAATAGTGAGTGCAGCTCTGGAGTATAATACAGGATGTAACTCAGGATCAGTACAGGATAAGTAATGTATGTACACAGTGACTGCACCAGCAGAATAGTGAGTGCAGCTCTGGAGTATAATACAGGATGTAACTCAGGATCAGTACAGGATAAGTAATGTATGTACACAGTGACTGCACCAGCAGAATAGTGAGTGCAGCTCTGGAGTATAATACAGGATGTAACTCAGGATCAGTACAGGATAAGTAATGTATGTACACAGTGACTCCACCAGCAGAATAGTGAGTGCAGCTCTGGAGAATAATACAGGATGTAACTCAGGATCAGTACAGGATAAGTAATGTATGTACACAGTGACTCCACCAGCAGAATAGTGAATGCAGCTCTGGAGTATAATACAGGATGTAACTCAGGATCAGTACAGGATAAGTAATGTATGTACACAGTGACTGCACCAGCAGAATAGTGAGTGCAGCTCTGGAGTATAATACAGGTTGTAACTCAGGATCAGTACAGGATAAGTAATGTATGTACACAGTGACTGCACCAGCAGAATAGTGAGTCCAGCTCTGGAGGATAATACAGGATGTAACTCAGGATCAGTACAGGATAAGTAATGTATGTACACAGTGACTGCACCAGCAGAATAGTGAGTGCAGCTCTGGGGCATAACATAGTTAGAGAATTGCAGGATGAGGCATTATGTGTTCAGTTCACTTTCGCTATTTGTGTAGTGGTCTCTTTAAGCTTTTGACTTGAGTGATGCGACTAATATACCGCGGCTGCTGCTGAGCCTCCTTTGTGCGCCATGTTCTGTTCTTCGGCATTGTTGATGCATTTCACTTGGCATCTACACAAAATTACAAAATAAAATTCCAATTCGCGCTTATGGCGTCTCTCATGAATGGTAAATTATCATGAAATAGGGAAACATAAAACGCTTTGGAGATGTGGAGCAGATAGCAGCGCCGGCCGACCGCAGATCTATCACAGGGGGAGCGGTATATCTGATAGTACAGGCCCGGGGTCTGTCTTTACGCCTCTATCTCATGTCCCACTTATTATCCCTATGGCTTCATCTTCCATTTACATCCTCTGCAGGGGGCGCAGCGGGTTCAATTTCCATTTACTATAATCTGTGGGGACGGACGCATCGTAACGCCATGCTGGGGGTTTAATGGCCCCAAACCAGGCTACAGTCCCTTTAATAACTCATAAAGCTGCATCTACTTTAACATGACACTTGTGACCCAGCTTTCCTAGGATCCAGATGAGGACTGTGCTTTGCCACGCACATATCCGCAGGTTTACCAGTCAGGAGCCTGCAGTGGCTGACTACATTGACCTGATCAGGGACTTTCATGTACTGTTGAGTTTTTGGTTCCTTCTGGGGTTCCTGATCCTGATGTCTTGTCCCTTTTCTCTCGGCAGATCCCGCAGATCAGTTATGGCTCCACTGCACCTGAGCTGAGTGATGACCGCCGCTACGACTTCTTCTCTCGGGTGGTCCCTCCGGATTCCTTCCAGGCTCAGGCCATGGTGGACATAGTCAAGTCAATGGGATGGAATTATGTGTCCACGCTGGCGTCAGAAGGAAGTTATGGGGAGAAAGGGGTGGAGTCATTTATGCAAATTTCCAGAGAAGAAGGTAAGAAGCAACTATTGTATTATAATCTTGGGCTTATTAGAAGTCAGTGCATCCTCCAGTGTCTCCAGTATGAAGATGCTGACCAAATCCTATATGACATTGCAGTATATTCCCTGGTAATGTGCAGTCACTTCTATTTGAATCAGTTTACCCTGTGCTGACAGACACCCCACTAATAGCTTGTCTTGGATCCCACAATGCACTGCACTCTGCTATGCTGCATTATGTTACCTTTATATTAAATAATACTCAGTAATACCTGAAAAGTCAGAGGAAAATCTGCCCCCATGAACACAGAACTGTACAAATGGGGCTTGGTAAACAACCAAAACATGGCTGCCATATTTAGTCATTTCCTTTCTAAAATTGACAATCACTGGTGTTCTAGGGTGGTGAAAGGGTTGATTATATATTCTGTGGTGGTCTAGAGCAGTGAAAGGGTTTAATTGTATATTCCCTTATGGTCTAGGTTAGTGAAAGGGTTTAATGTATATTCCCTGGTGGTCTAGGTTAGTGAAATGGTTATTTGTGTATTCCTGGTCGTCTGGGGTAGTGAAAGGGTTAATTTTATATTCCCTGGTGATCTAGAGCAGTGAAAGGGTTAATTGTATATTCCCTGGTGGTCTAGGGTAGTGAAAGGGTTAATTGTATATTCCCTGGTGGTCTAGAGCAGTGAAAGGGTTGATTGTATATTCTGTGGTGGTCTAGGGTAGTGAAAGGGTTAATTGTATATTCCCTGGTGGTCTAGAGCAGTGAAAGGGTTAATTGTATATTCCCTGGTGGTCTAGGGTAGTGAAAGGGTTAATTGTATATTCCCTGGTGGTCTAGAGCAGTGAAAGGGTTAATTGTATATTCCCTGGTGGTCTAGGGCAGTGAAAGGGTTAATTGCATATTCCCTGGGGATTTAAAGCAGTGAAAGGTGTTATTTTTTACATCTCCTGGGTGTCTAGATAATGAAAAGGTTCTATATCCCCTGGTAGTTTAAGGCAGTGAACAGGGTTAATTTTACATTCTCTTATGGTCCCACATAGTGAAAGGGTTACTTTTGCATTCTCTTGAGGTCCAATAGAGTGAAGGGGGTTGATTTTGCATGCTTTGGCTGTTCAGGGTAATAACAAGGGTTAATTGTACATTTCTAGGTGGTCTAGAGCAGGACAAGGGTTAATTATATATTCCATGGAGATTTAAGCCAGTGGAAAGGGTTCATTTGATCTCCCCTGGTGGTCTAGAGTAGTGCAAGGGTTAATTGTATACTGCATGGAGTTTATATCCCCTGGTGGTCTAGGCTAGTGAAAAGTCAATTTTACATTTCCAGGAGGTCTAGGGAAGTGAAACGGTTACTTTTGCATTGCCTTGTGGTCCAAGGTAGTGAATGGGGCTAATTTAACAGTCTTTGGTGCTCCAGGGTAAAAAGAAGGGTTAATTATACATTGCCAGGTGGTCTGGGGTACCTGAAGGGTAAACTGCATACTGTAAGGCATTAAAAGGGGTTCATTTTACTTCCTTGGTGGTCTAGGGTAATATAAAGGGGTTGATTGTACATTCCCTGTTGGTGTAGAACAGTTCAATTGTAAATTGAGATTGTTCCATCCGGGGGGGCCACTGGAGATGGAGGCCCTGGGCAGTTGCCCAGTTTGCCACCCCCTAAAACCATCCCTGAGGAGTCGCTTTATAGAAAGCCGTAATTAGCTTCCTGCCGGCGCTGTCAGCACAATCCAGGCTCCATTGCTTCTGCGCCGTATACACAAGGGCCATAAAACAGGCAGTAATATTTGTGAGCGATGATATTTCCCGAGGTTTTCAGTATGGGAAGCACGGTTCATGTGAAGGGGCAGACCGGCCGAGGGTCCCGGTGCAGCAGCCCACACAGCCGGGCCACACAACCCAGGGCCAAGTCTCCAGCGAGACCCCCCCCCCCCCCCCCCATAATAAAGAGAGACGTTACATGGTGTCTGCACATAGAGTACATTAAATCCCAGCCTAGAGACGTTAAAGGCGCAGGATCCGGCAGCCATGGTGCGGTCTCTGCCAGCGTCTGCCCTGCACCGACCATGTCTCTCCTCCACCTTGTTAATAATGTAAGGAGCCTGCGCTCTCAGCCTCCAGCAAAACTAGGAATGAGCCTCTGGTCGCAACGTCTTCAAAAGCCAGACTCGTGCTTTAGACGCATTTCAGACCGAGAAATCATGGTTGCCTGCTACAGAACGTGGAGTGCGGATGCGTAATATTGATTGGGGGGGGGACCGGCCATGTCCAACTTGGCTGAATTCTTTCTTTTAATAGTACTGCAGGGCCTTAAAATCCACCGCGCTGTGCTGGAGAGGCGCCACCGTGCCGCAGATATGTCCGGTTAGATGAGCGCAGAGACAGTCTACAGAGTGTGGACCAAACGAGAGCAAGGAATAGAAAGCAGGGGGCTCATGACTGACACCCAGGCATGCCAGCAGAGTCTATAGGCTACCTATGGCATCGGGGGCAGGTACCCAGCCAGGGCAGGAGGAGAGAGACATGGCTGCAGTGCCAGATCTGGAGCACCCTGTGTAGTCCTCTTCAGACGAGTCCTCAGGTACCAGATCCTGGAGCCGTCTGTAACCTCTGAACCCCTGCTGTAAAAACTAGCAATCCGAGCTAGTCAGAGCATGCTGGGAGGTGTAGTCCTACAACAGCTGGAGGGCCCCAGAATAATAACTACTGCTCTGTCCCAAAACAATCTGGAAGAATGTCATATACTCCATGAGCAACAAATCGGCAACAAATTAACAAAAGAAGAAAATACACTGACAATACAATGGACTGAGGGATTATATCACTGCACACCAAGGACTGAGACATTATATCACTGCATACTGAGGACTGGGGCATTATATCACTGCATACTGAGGACTGGGGCATTATATCACTGCATACTGAGGACTGGGGCATTATATCAGTGCATACTGAGGACTGGGGGCATTATTTCACTGCATACTGAGGACTGGGGCATTATATCACTGCACACCGAGGACTGGGGCATTATATCACTGCACACCGAGGACTGGGGCATTATATCACTGCACACCGAGGACTGGGGCATTATATCACTGCACACCAAGGACTGGGGCATTATATCACTGCACACCAAGGACTGGGACATTATATCACTGCACACCAAGGACTGGGGCATTATATCACTACACACCAAGGACTGGGACATTATATCACTGCACACGAGGACTGGGGCATTATATCACTGCCACACCAAGGACTGGGGCATTATATCACTTGCACACCAAGACTGGGGCATTATATCACTGCACACCGAGGACTGGGCTTATATCACTGCACACCGAGGACTGGGGCATTATATTACTGCACACCGAGGACTGGGGCATTATATCACTGCACACCAAGGACTGGGGCATTATATTACTGCACACCGAGGACTGGGGCATTATATCACTGCACACCGAGGACTGGGGCATTATATCACTGCACATCGAGGACTGGGGCATTATATCACTACCCGCTGCACGGTGGCACTCTGCAGAGTCATGGCCGCCCCCCTCCTGACTGTGTCATTTGCCAGTTGGCGTCTGTCCTTCCTGGCAGTTCCCGGAGGAGCAGTAATAGAAAATCCCTCTTCCAATCTGTCACGCAGGAGCTTGTTAGCGGTTATTATTCATCAGGTGGCGGCAGAATTCGTTTATGGCCCTTCAGAGCCGGGGCCGCTGACCTTGTGAGCACTAGACTCCTGACATGACACTTGGAAGTTTGATGATTTCATTGTTCTTTCGGTGGCGACTCTACCGCCATCCATTGTGCCGACAGCTATGAGCCGCCAGAGCCGCCCCCGATTAACCCTTCATTATAAATCTGAACTACAGGTCTTGGCGGAGAAGACTCCATTCATCCAGGTTCTCTCCATAGTCACTTCAGTCATTTGTATCATATATACACCGATCTGCCATAACTGTAATGCCTATTATTGTATACTACCGCCCTATAGACGGCAAACTGTGGTGCCCCCTGTGTCCTGACACCTTTCTATCATCACCAGCTGTAATGTTGTCAGCAGTTTCTCTTCTGTTTGATCGGACCAGACTGGCTCCCCTTCACACCCTCTATGGCTGGGGGTGTGTGAAGGACTGGTTGTCCTTCCTTGGACCTCGTTTGGTAGGTACCAGCCCCCACATAGCACGAGCCTCCCACAAGGCCGGCCGTGCTGGAGATGTTCTGACCCAGTCGTCCACATATCACATGTGGTCCTTCGCTCAGTCCTTACATTCGCTCATTTTCCTGCTTCCAACTCAATTTCAAGAACTGTTCACTTCTGCAACTTTCTAATAGACTCACCGTGTTTAAGACTTCTGCTTGCTGTCAGTGAATGAAAAAGAACCCCTGTAACCATTTATTAATAGCTGCGTCGATCCTGCTGTAGGTAGACGAGGGGCTGTTTGGTCAGGTTCAGCACCGCACAGGGAGGACAGCTCAGTTCACACTGGGGTTTTTTTGGAGTGAGTTTCTGCTCCTTTTGGCCGAAAAACCTGCAGGAAAATCTGCCTCAAAACAGCATAGAAAAAACTCAATGTGAACCTGTCCTAAGACGTTTGGAAAGCTGGCTGCTGTAGAACTACAGGTACCAGCATCCAATGCTTTGGAGAAAACCTATTATTAGTGTCAGAAAGGGTTAACTCTGTCTAGTCGGGTAAGATTATGTGGTACCTGTACACCACAAAGAGCGGGCTCAGTGGTGGCAGCTGCGGTTCTTGCGCTCGCGACCGATCACATGAGATTCCTTGTATTAAACTCTGCTGGAAAAATATTAATTACAAATAATGGAAATCCTCATCATCATCATCATCCTCCTCCTCATCATCCTCCTCATCATCATCATCCTCCTCCTCATCATCATCATCATCCTCCTCCTCATCATCATCCTCCTCCTCCTCATCATCATTCCTCCTCCTCATCATCATCATCCTCCTCATCATCTCATCTCCTCATCATCATCATCCTCCTCCTCATCATCATCCTCCTCCTCATCATCATCATCCATCCTCCTCATCATCCTCCTCCTCATCATCATCATCCTCCTCCTCCTCATCATCATCCTCCTCATCATCATCCTCCTCATCTCTCATCCTCATCATCCTCATCATCCTCCTCCTTCATCATCATCCTCCTCCTCATCATCATCCTCCTCCTCATATCCTCCTCATCATCCTCCTCATCATCATCCATCCTCCTCATCTATCATCATCCTCCTCATCATCATCATCCTCCTCATCATCATCATCATCATTCCTCCTCCTCATCATCATCATCCTCCTCCTCCTCATCATCATCATCCTCCTCCTCCTCATCATCATCATCCTCCTCCTCCTCATCATCATCCTCCTCCTCATCATCATCATCATCCTCCTCCTCCTCATCATAGTCCTTATTTATATATAGCGCCAACATATTCCACAGCGCCTTATAATAATAATCACCAGACGGCAGGGGCGAGGGTGCAGGAAGAGAGGAGGCGGCCGGGCCCTGGTGCCTGAGGAGGGGCCCAGAGGCACCAGGATTATACACGTCACCTAATCTCTAATCCAGGTTTAGATACAGCAGACAGTATCACAGATGATAGGATTAGATACATGGATCAGCAGACAGTATCACACATTATAGGATTAGATACAGAGCTTATAAGACAGTATCACACATGATAGAATTGGATATATGGCTCAGAAGACAGTATCACACATGATAGATTTAGATACACCGCTCAGCACACAGTATCAAACATGATAGGATTAGATACATGGATCAGCAGACAGTATCACACATTATAGGATTAGATACAGAGCTTATAAGACAGTATCACACATGATAGAACTGGATACATGGCTCAGAAGACAGTATCGCCCAATAGAATTAGATATACGGCTCAGAAGGTAGTATCACCCAATAGAATTAGATACACGGCTCAGCAGACAGTATCATACATTATAGGATTAGATACACAGCTCAGCAGACAGTATCACACAGGATAGGATTAGATACACAGCTCAGCAGACAGTATCATACATGATATGATTAGATACACAGCTCAGCAGGCAGTATCACACAGGATAGGATTAGATACACAGCTTAGCAGACAGTATCACACCTGATATGATTAGATACACAGCTCAGCAGACAGTATCACACAGGATAGGATTAGATACACATCTTAGCAGACAGTATCACACCTGATATGATTAGATACACCGCTCAGAACACAGTGTCACACATGATAGGATTAGATACACCGCTCAGCACACAGTATCACACATGATAGGATTAGATACACAGCTCAGCACACAGTGTCACACATGATAGGATTAGATACACAGCTCAGCATACAGTATCACACATGATAGGATTAGATACACAGCTCAGCACACAGTATCACACATGACAGATTAGATACAGTGGCATTTATTGGGATTTCTGGAAAGTGACGCTGAGATGAGGAATGTGAGAGATCTGTGCGGCTGCGGGTCGTCTGTGGCATCTTGATGCTCTTGGGTCTTCGTTGGGGGGGGTTGATAAGCCCTAAAGGTAAACTGTGGTGTCGCTCCCATAGACAATATCATATTATAGCATGCACCATCCGGCCAACCTCTCCACCTCATGGACCATCCTTCCCTGCAGCTGAGGCCGGATGAGGCCATATTCTGGCAGAAGATCTGCGGACGCCACCAGGTGTTTTCTGAAAATAATCCTCTTTATTGAATCCAGTGAAAATACCAGCATGTCAGCTATGAAGAAACCTCACTAGACCGACGCGTTTCAGACCCTTACGTCATTACTCATGATCCTGGGACATACACTGAAATTCAGATGGGATTAAGCCCAATGATGAATCACATCTCCCCTCAGCCCTGAGACTGTTGGGGAGATTTATCAAAACTGGAGTAAAGGAAAACTGGTTTGGTTGCCCATAGCAACCAATTAGATTCCACCTTTCATTTTCCAGAGCTCCTTTGTCAAATGAAAGGTGGAATCTGATTGGTTGCTATGGGCAACTAAGCCAGTTTTCCTTTACACCAGTTTTGATAAATCTCCTCCCATGAGTGCAGATGTAAGGGTCTGAAATGCGTCAGCATAGGGAAGTTCTTCTGTCTCTGACATCTTGATGCAGTAAAGAAGACACTTGGATGGCACCCTTCATGAGGTTAGCTGGACACGGAGATCTGACGGCCATGACCCTGTGCTGACATTACTTTTCCATCATCTTCAATAAACTGAAGGGCATATATATCCTATGTGGACCATCGAGAGTGGGGGGCCAGTGTTTATTAGTCTCATTGTTCAGGACACCAAGTAGTGGTGTACATAGAGAAGTAAGGGCCCCACAGCAAGGATCAGACCGGGCCCCCCACACAGGACAGAAGGGTTTCTGCCTAAACCCCTTTCAATGACCCTTGGGCCATTGTTCCACTGCTTCATTTGCTAAAAGTTGTTCCTAGGGTAGAGTCCTGACCCCAGTAGGAGAGGGGATGATCCCAACTAAGACTAGGCCCCGTTTTGCCCTGGGCCCCATAGCACTCGCATGATCTGCCTCTATGGTAGTTACACCCCTGGTTCCCAGGGGGATGGAAAGTCCTGGGTGGCAAAGCCCGGAGCCATTTTGGCCTTTGCTTGCCCGCTAGGTATTGTGCTGTTAGAAGATCTACTTGATGTCTTGGCATGACCTGGAAGCAGAGACATCGAGCCCTCGCCTCCATCTTAGGAGGAGCTGTCAGGACGCTTACGAGGACGGGCGTGAAGAAGAGGTGGCCGGTAATTACCAGCTCCCTGTTTCTTGGAGACGGTGAGAAGATCCAGGCACAGAATTTACTCCATTTAATTGCTCGGAGTGAGTCTTCCCAGGTCCGTGGCCGCTTTTCACGCCTGGCCGACCGCTGACATCTCTCCGTTCACCTGCTTGATTAGTTTTTGCCATTTTTCTTAAGACACTGCAAAGAAAAAAAAAAAGAGTGTGCGAGGCGGAGCGTGGGAGAAGCGGGATTTTACAGGTGCAAGATTGATTCCAGAATAACATGGAGACGACGCGGCCATCAGCTCCTTCACCTCCCGGCGCCCGCAATGGAAGCGCCACACTGGGAAATGCTAAAGAACCCATTTACAGCCGTCAAACTGATTGGCAAAAGTTCTTGTGACCCAGTGGAACCTGCTGGGCCATTTAACCCCTTTTTGCCCCGCTAATTGCCGATCAGTTCAGCCTTTCAGGTTATAATGGGTTCGCCGCCGTCTTTGCATAGATTACACGTCTTTTCTTGCTGAATACATCTTTTAGACTGGGACCAGTTTGCCAAGGGAGGTGGAAGGCAGAATTTCTGCTCGAGCTGCGAACATTGTCTCTTCCCGGAAGGCGAGATGTCAAAACCCAAAGCAAATAAACCATTTCATAGATTGTCTTTATTTCATGCCGCGGTCCTATGTAATACCCCAGAGCATCCCCGTAGCGCTATAAGGAGCGCAGGCAACGGGTGCGGTCACCTTATAACGGTGCGGAGGAGCGCGGCTTTCAGTCCTGTGTTTGAATACTCTGCCAGGGATTAGTGGTTTACATGTGACCCAGCACTCGGGGTACATGCCCTACCAGTCTCCTCACCAAGATACCTCTCGACCACTGGTCTCCAACTTGTGAATTTCCAGCTGTAGCAGTCAGGAGATTCCTTATGCACCGCCCATTTATATAGGACCCCCCCCCTCATCTACATATGACCCCCTTCAGCACAGTCCAGAAGGAATACAGACCCCACACCACACCATCCTTCATACAAACCCCAGCCTTATATGTAGACCCCAGACCACACCCCATATCTATACAGACCCCAGATCTGACCCCTGTAGATCCCAGAACCCCAATCTATACAGACCCCAGACCACATCACCCACCTGTATAGATCCCAGACCAGACCCCACATCTTAGACCCAGACAAGGCTCCAATCTGTAAAGACCCTAGACCAGACCCTATCTCTAAAAAGCCAGCCCTATCCATAGAGATCTCAGAAAAGAAACCCATTTATACAGCCTCCATGGCGGACCACCTTCTATTTAAACCCCAAAACAGACCCGCATCTATAAAGACCCCAGACCAGATTTAAAATCTATACAGACACAAGGCCAGACCCCCATCTGTACAAACTCCCATATATACAGACCCTAGACCAGACCCCATCCATAGAAACCCTAGAACAGCCCCCTATGTATACAGATCCCAGAACCCTCTATACAGACTCCAGAACAGATTCCCATTTATAAAGCCTCTACACCAGACTTTAATCCAGACCACCATCTATATAGACCCCAGACCAAACGTATCATCTATACAGACCCCATCTCTAGAGAGCCCCCCTAGACCTGACAACATCCATAGAAATGCCAGAATAGCCCCCCCTATCTGTACAGATGCCAGAACCCTCTGCATAGACTCCAGAACATGCCCCCTCAGACTCCTGGGCCCGAAAGCGACTGCTACCTCTGCACCCCCTATAGCTACGCTCCTTCCAAGGTGTAACTAAACTCCTGCCCCCTCTCAAACACAGCTCTGCTACATCTGTAGGTGCTTTATGCCCATGTTGTGTTACCTAATGCCTCCAGGCCTCATTGGGCCACCAGCAGCCCCCTCTATGAGGAGAGGAATGACAAGGTCATGGTGAATGTGTTACAGGGGATTCTATCAAAAATTCACTTTACTAAAGGGATGAAGTGGAAATGATTGGTTCCTCGCGGCTGCAGATGGGGGTCAGGTGCCCTGGGAACCAAGAACATCACTGGAAGACATCAAACCTGAAGAAGGGCAATCCAGCGTGCCCCCGCGATAAGCCTGGCATTACCTGACGGGCATCATAGGACAACCTGTCATACTGCGGAGGTGTCACCACTGAGTGGGCACAAGAATGTGAAGAGTTTTAATAACTTCCCCTTTACTTATTTTCCAAGGACCTTGGGTAATATGATGACTCCAGTCACATCCAGAGCTGCATCCACAATCCTGTAGGTCTCCTATCACCGGAGCACAGATGACCGTGACACAGGGATCTCAGCTGTGAGGTTTCATGACCTACAGTCAGGTTACAGAATTCCGAATGCAGCTCTGGAGGCGGCTGGAGTATAGAACGCAATGTTGCTCAAGTTGCGAAGTAATATGTTACATTGTTAAATAACTGTTGCCCTGATAATTCTGGGAGATCGGAGCCATGTGATCTAAGCTCCTCCCCTCTGTAAGTGCTCAGCCATTCAGCAGAGTCAAAGGTGATCACATGACACCTTCTTGCAGCTCTGGCTACTATGAAGCATGAGACATATTTCTCTGGGGGGAGGGGAGCAGAGCTCGTTATTATGGTCCCATATTAGTGCTTTTGGGGGTCATTTAAAAGGAAAGTGACATACTTACCCGTTCAGCATGTCCATGGCATTGCCCAGATGCTCGGGACGGTGCCCGGGGGATGGGCGCACTTTAAGACATCGTCTCAATGCAAGATTTACACAGCTCCCACCTGCCAGTATCATTATCACGGATTTGCTTCTAGCATAGCATATAATATACTAATCCAATCTTTCTCCTCCGCACACACAGCATTCGAATTAATCCCGTGCATCTCCACTCGCGGCCGACATAGTCTTTATAGACTTATATCTTCACGGGGTTCTACATAAGTATAATGCTCTGGATAAGCCGGTGAATGCAGCGACGAATTATCTGATGCGTTATTGTGCGGACTCTCAAGTCGCCGCTTCTCCATCATAGTCAGATTACGTCAGCTGCTTATCATATTCACCCTGACTCTAATCTGAATCTTAGAACCGTAGAGGAGTCGTGGGCATGAAATCCTAGAGAAGCAGTCATGGATGATAATGATAAGTTCTTATTCAGGACTCTGGGAAAGCTGGGTGACAACCCCTGTGTGACTGGTAATGGTGGCTCTCTTGGTTCACGCCCATGAAGATATCGTAAAGTGAATGTTCACCTTTTATCAGACCGTCATTTGTAGATCATTTTGTGTGGGATAACTTCATAATATATCTTTACAGTGGTCAGAACTTCGTTCTCATGCAAATCCTCTTCATAAAATATACAGATAACAATACAATTCAGTCTGCCTGCTGCCACCACTAGGGGGGCCACCCTACATACAGTGTTACTATAGAGTTATATGTACACTATACAGCAAGCTCCCGAGCACCGTCTAGTGGTGGCTGTATATATCTGTATGTAGTAATCTCCTGAGCTCCCTGTAGTGTGGCTGTATATATCTGTATGCAGTAATCTCCTGAGCTCCCTCTAGTGGTGGCTGTATATATCTGTATGTAGTAATCTCCTGAGCTCCCCCTAGTGGTGGTTGTATATATCTGTATGTAGTAATCTCCTGAGCTCCCTCTAGTGGTGGCTGTATATATCTGTATGCAGTAATCTCCTGAGCTCCCTCTAGTGGTGGCTGTATATATCTGTATGTAGTAATCTCCTGAGCTCCCTCTAGTGGTGGCTGTATATATCTGTATGTAGTAATCTCCTGAGCTCCCTCTAGTGGTGGCTGTATATATCTGTATGTAGTAATCTCCTGAGCTCCCTCTAGTGGTGGCTGTATATATCTGTATGTAGTAATCTCCTGAGCTCCCTCTAGTGGTGGCTGTATATATCTGTATAGGAATCTCCTGAGCTTCCCTCTAGTGGTGGCTGTATATATCTGTATGTAGTAATCTCTCCTGAGCTCCCTCTAGTGGTGGCTGTATATATCTGTATTGTAGTAATCTCCTGAGCTCCCTCTAGTGGTGGCTGTATATGATCTGTATGTATGCAGTAAGTCTCCTGAGGCTTCCTCTCTAGTGTGGCTGTATAATCTGTATGTAGTAATCTCCCTGAGCTCCCCCTAGTGGTGGCTGTATATATCTGTATGTAGTAATCTCCTGAGCTCCCTTCTATGGTGGCTGTATATATCTATATACAGTAATCTCCTGAGCTCCTCTAGTGGTGGCTGTATATATCTGTATGTAGTAATCTCCTGAGCTCCCTCTAGTGGTGGCTGTATATATCTGTTATGTAGTAATCTCCTGAGCTCCCTCTAGTGGTGCTGCTGTATATATCTCTATGTAGTAATCTCCTGAGCTCCCTCTAGTGGTGGGCTGTATATATCTGTATGTAGTAATCTCCTGAGCTCTCTCTAGTGGTGGCTGTATATATCTGTATGTAGTAATCTTCCCTGAGCTCCCTCTAGTGGTGGCTGTATATATCTGTATGTAGTAATCTCCTGAGCTCCTCTAGTGGTGGCTGTATATATCTGTATGTGTAGTAATCTCCTGAGCTCCCCTAGTGGTGGCTGTATATAATCTGTATGTAGTAATAATCTCCTGAGCTCCTCTAGTGGTGGCTGTATATATCTGTATGTAGTAAATCTCCTGAGCTCCCTCTAGTGGTGGCTGTATATATCTGTATGTAGTAATCTCCTGAGCTCCTCTAGTGGTGGCTGTATATATCTGTATGTAGTAATCTCCTGAGCTCCCTCTAGTGGTGGCTGTAATATATCTGTATGTAGTAATCTCCTGAGCTCCCTCTAGTGGTGGCTGTATATATCTGTATGTAGTAATCTCCTGAGCTCCTCTAGTGGTGGCTGTATGTATATATCTGTATATATCTGTAGTAATCTCCTGAGCTCCCTCTAGTGGTGGCTGTATATATCTGTATGTAGTAATCTCCTGA
>ONZH01021908.1:0-40863 GCA_900303285.1 Rhinella marina | reverse complement strand
ACTTCTGTTTGCTGCAGGGGTGGGAGGGTGAATTTCTCTCTGCAACGACGCACAAAAATTTTAGATAAAATAGACTAATTATAGACTACAACTGTTTGAATCGTCTTGCTAAGTCACGCCCCCAACTCTGTCAGACCACGCCCCCTCCCACTCTGCAGCCATTCTGCAACGACACACAGAAACATTAAATGAAATAGATTAAATCATCTATGCGAAGCGGCTTTGCTAAGTCACACCCCCAACTCTGTCAGGTCATGCCCCCTCCCACTCCGCAGCCAACAGGGATTGAAAGAATGAAGGGAAAAATAAACTTCTGTCAGCTGCAGGGGTGGGAGGGTGAATTTCTCTCTGCAATGACGCACACAATTTTAGATGAAATAGACTAATTTCAGACTACAACCGTTCGAAGCATCTTGATAATCCACACCCCCAACTCTGCCAGGCCATGCCCCCTCCCACTCCGTAGGCAACGGGGATTGAAAAAAATCAGCTGCAGGGGTGGGAGGGTGAATTTCTCTCTGCAACGACACACAAAAATCGTAGATGAAATTGACTAATTTTAGACTACGACCATTCAGTACTAATAAAAGATGTTTTTTTCCACTGCTGCCCATTGCGGGTCCCCATAAATTACCATGTCATCGACCTGTAATTCATGCCACTCTGACCCCCGCCCCAGATCTCGCGAAACCACGCTCCGACTCTGTCAGGCCACGCCCCCTCCCACTCCGCAGCCAACGGGGATTGAACAAATGAAGGTAAAAATCAACTTCTGTCAGCTGCAGGGGTGGGAGGGAAGTTGGATTTCTTTCTGCAACAACATACAGAAACATTAAATGAAATAGATTAAATATACCCGTGCAAAGCAATGTTTTCTTCCACTGTTACCCATGGCGTGTCCTCATAAATTACCATGGCACCGACCTGTAATTCTGGCCACCATCAAAAGAAGGACTTAAAACCCCGCCCCAGGTCTTGCAGGTAAAAATCAACATCTGTCAGCTGCAGGGATGGGAGGGAGGATGACTTTCTCTCTGCAACGACACATAGAAACATTAAATGAAATAGATTAAATATACCTGCGCAAAGCAATGTTCTCTTCCACTGCTACCCATTGTGTTTCCTCAAATTACCATGGCATTAACCTATAATTCAGGCCACCCTGAAATGAAGGACTTAACCCCCCCCGTGTCCCATTAAACCACACCCCCTCCCACTCCGCAGCCAATAGGGATTGAAAAAATGAAGGTAAACATCAATTTCTGTCAGCTGCATTGACTTTCTCTCTGCAACGACACACAGAAACATTAAATAAATAGATGAAATATACCCAGGCAAAGCCGGGTCTTTCTGCTAGTATATATATAAAACTCAGACTTAAATCTTGTAGTGGTGTTTATAGTTATTACTTGCTATGGAAAAAGTTAAAAACTGAGTTGTATTTTAATCTCTCAAATATTCTTGTATTCATACAAAAAAGGAAAACTAGAAACTGTTCTGACTCTCTATATGGAAACATATTGACAAGAACACATTTCTTAACCCCTTCACCCCCAGCGCCGTACATGTACGGCGCTGGGGCGATGCGGGCACATGGCGCCCGCTCGCGGGTGCGGCGGGCGTCATGGCCGGCAAGTCTCTGCTGTTTCTAACAGCAGAGACTTGCCGCTACCTACTACATCGGCGGCGTCTTCCGGTTGACTAGATGCCGTGATCACACGTGATCACGGCATCTAGTTGCGGCTAAACCCGGAAGCGTTCGCTTCCGGGTGGTGTACAGACACCCCGTGTGGCCAATCGGGGTGTCTGTACACCATATGAAAACTGTAATCCTCGCTGGTGAGGATTACAGTTTTCAAAGTGCAATTCTTATTCTGGCCACTAGATGGCAGGCCAGGATAAGAAATGAGCAATTCATGTCTTTCTGAGTCTATAAAACCCAGAATTGCTCATAAAGAAAAAAAAAAAAAGCCACAATATATAAGCCCATATTTGAGCTTTCTAATAGTAAAAAAAAAATTAAAAAAAAAAGTTAAAAAATATATAAAAAATAAAAAAGATGTAAAAGTTCAAATCACCCCCCTTTCCGTATAAGTAAAAAATAAATACCTAAATAACAATAAATATAGACATCATGGGTATCATCGTGACCGAAAACGCCCGTACTTTTAAAATATAAAAAAAAAATTCCAATACAGCGAATTGTGTGGCGGAAAAAAGCGTCCAAATGGCGATTTGCCGTTTTTTGTCGCTTTTTTTTTCTAAAAAAAATTAAATAAAAAGTGATCAAAAAGTCATACACACCCCAGAATGGTATCAATAAAAACTTCAGATCGTCCCACAAAAAATGAGCCCCCATACAGCTCTGTACACATAAATACCAAAAAGTTATAGGGGTCAAGATTTGACAAGGAAAAAAAAAAAAAAAAAAGGGCAACGTTCTAATTATTTTATCACTATGAAAACGCAGGAAAAACTATACATATTAGGTATTGCCGGATTCGTACTGACCAGTAGAATGAAAGTAACGGATCAGTTTTAATGCACATCGAACGCTGTAAATAAGAAACCCGTAGAACTGTAGCGGAATAGCGTTTTCTTTGCAATTTCACCCGGTTTGGAATTTTTTTCCCGCTTCCCACTACACCGTATGCAATAATAAATGGTGGCGTTGGAAAGTACAACTTGTCCCGCAAAAAACAAGCCCTCATACAGCTATGTGAACAGAAAAATAAAAGAGTTATGGCTGTTTGAAGGCAGGGAGCGCAAAACGAAAATGCAGAACCGAAAAAAGCTCCGGGGGTGAAGGGACACCTTCAGTTCTGTTTTTCTATCTTGCTTGTGCCTACTGCTTCAGATAATAAAGGATGAACAGGAGAGGCAGAACATTTAAATACTGATAATAAATCATTGCTTAATAACGTAGTTCATACTAACAATATCAATCAGTTGTGCATCTTTTTTGCCTTGCCAGGGATACCATTAAATTACCAAGCTTTGTATTTTGTGGATATTAACTTATATTTACATGCACAAAGCAAAAGAAGGACAAACGTTTTATTAGAAAATGATTTTCAATATAGAAGGATTGGAGTTAATCTTAACATTCAATGAGGCTCTTTTTATTATGCAGCAATATTATATAGTAAAACTCTCTATGTAATTTTTTGCATAGGCAAAGAATCCTCAAGCACTTCTCTGAAGAACAATCCAACTCTTTTATTAGTTCATCTTGAATAAAAACGTGCAGCCAATAACATTGATAAAATGGTTCAGAAGCTGCTTAACCCCTTCCCGACCAGCGCCGTATATGTACAGCGCTGCGGGAAGTGACTTACCGACCAGCGCCGTACCACTACGGCGCGCTGATTGGGTGGGTGTAGGAGCTGCACCCGCCCGATCAGCTGCGGGGGGGGGCGGCTGTTCCCAGTAGCCGGACCCCTGCTGCGTACGCCCGCATTGGTGAAAACACTGATACGGGCGTATTAACCCTTCATGTCCCAAGGTCAGTGCTGACCGCGGCACATGCGACGCGGGCGGTGGGAAGGGGTGTCCATCGGGTCCCCGCGTTGCTGTGACGGTTACCCAATGGCTTAGATAGCAGCCAGATGCCTTCCTTAGGCATCTGGCTGCTATCTACGGAAGCCTGTGAGAAAAAAAACAGCGCCAAAACAGGTCACCCTCCCTTTACAAAAAGTGTAATAGCGGGCGTTCAAAAAGGTGTATGTACCCCAAAATGGTACCAATCAAACCGTAATCTTGTGCCACAAAAAATGAGACCCTACCTAAGGCAATCGCCAGAAAAATAAAAAAAAATATGGCTCTCAGAAAATGGCAACGCAAAAAAATATTTTATTTTGTTCAAAAATGCATCTAATGTGTAAAACTTTCCAAAAATAAAAATGTTAGACATATTGGGTATCGCCGCATCCGTAACAACCTGCTCTATAAAAATATTACATGAGATGGCCCTCCAGGAGAATGCTGTAAAATTTTTTGAAAAAAACTATGCCATAACAGCCATTTTTTTAAATCTTGACTCACAAAAAGTGTAATAGCAGGCGATCAAAAAGGTGTATTTACCCCAAAATGGTACCAATCAAACCGTCATCTCGTCCCGCAGAAATTTAGACCCTACCTGAGACAATCGCCCAAAAAATTAAAAAAAATATGGCTCTCAGAAAATAGCAACACAAAAAAAGATTTTATTCTGTTCAAAAATGCATCTAATGTGTAAAACCTTCCAAAAATAACAATGTTATACATATTGGGTATCACTGCATCCATAACAACTTGCTCTATAAAAATATCACATGATTTGCCCTCTCAGGTGAATGCTGTAAAAAGAAATTAAAAAATACTATGCCAAAACAGCTATTTTTTTCACCTTGACTCACAAAAAGTGTAATACCAAGCAATCAAAAAGTCTTATGTACCCCAAAATGGTACCAATGAAAACTTCACCTCATCCTGCAAAAAATGAGCCCCCACATAAGACAATAACTCAAAAGAATAAAAATCAATGGCTCCCGCAAACCAATCCATCAAAATCTGTGCTGCAAAATTCATATGGCGCTCCTTCTGTTTTGAGTCCTGCCATGTGCCCCCACAGCAGTTTATCACCACATATGGGGTGTTGCCGTATGCAGGAGAAAATGGGGAAAAATTATGGGGTGCTTTTCTCCTGTTACCCCTTGTGAAAATGAAAAATTTGGGGCTAAATCAACATTTTATTGGAAGAAATAAAACTTTTCATTTTCACAGCCAAGTTCCGTAAAAACGCTTAGGGTCAAAGTGGCCAGTACCCCCCTTAATATATTCTTTGAAGGGTGTAGTTTCCAAAATGGGTCATTTCTGTAAACTGCAGAATCAGAGCAATGTATATTGAGGTTTAGTTTGATGTTTACCCTTGCTGTTTTGCAAGAAAAAATTATTAACATGAATAATCTACCAAAAAAGGGACATTTTTAAAATTTCACCTCCATTTTCCATTAATTCTTGTTGAACACCTCAAGGGTTAACAAAGTTTGTAGCAGCAGTTTTTTTTTATAATTTGAGGGGTGTAGTTTCTAAAATGGGGTCATTTATGGGTGGTTTCCATTATGTAAGCCACTCAAAATCACTTTATATCTGAATTGGTGATTAAAAAATGGTTTTGGAAATTTTGTTGAAAATTTGAAAAATGGCTTCTAAACTTCTAAGCCTTCTAACGTCCTAAAAAAGTAAAATGACATTTATGAAATGATGCCAACATAAAGTAGACATATGGGGAATGTAAAATAATAACTTTTGTTGGAGGTATTATTATGTATTTTGAGAGTAGAGAAATTGAAATTTGGAAATTTGCCAATTTTTCCACATTTTTGTTAAATTTGGTATTTTTTTAATAAATAAAAATGAAATATTTTGCCACAAATTTACTACTGTCGTGAAGCACAATATGTGACGAGAAAACAATCTCAGAATGGCTTGGATAAGTAAAAGCGTTCCAAAGTTATTACCACATAAAGTGACACATGTCAGATTTGCAAGAAATAGCCTGGTCAGGAAGGTGAAAACAGGCCAGGGGTTGAACGGGTTAAGATGGTTCCGTAAATCTGGCATAGCAAACAGTTGAACCAATGTAACACAGAAGAACCAAATAATCACATAAGATAAGGAAAAGTCAGGAATAACTTTCTGAACAGCCAATTTTGAGGAAAAAAAATATTTTATAAACATCTCTCGATTGTTTTCCATGATGATAACAGCTGTACACATTCTACTGTGCAGGAGGTGTGTAAGGTTGTAGCTGGAAGAGTGAAAGGCTCAAAGATTGTCTTTTGCCCAGCATTATCCACTGCAGAGCAAAACTAGAACCTGACTTTCTCAAAAAGATTTTTTTTCCCTATTGTGGCGCACAGTGTAATGTTTGCAAATATATTCTTAAAGGGGTTCTCCGAGTTATATATATTGATGACCTATCCTCAGGATAGGTCATCAACATCAGATCAGCGGGGGTCCGACACCTGGCACCCCCGCTGATCAGCTGTTTGAAGAGGAGGTGTGCGCCGTATCAGCGCTGTCTCTTCTTCATTGTTTGCATGCTGGCTGTAACGGGGGTAGTGGTGAGTAGGTGTAATTACACCTCACCGCCCCATTCATTTCTATGGGAAGAATCGCTTCCATAGACTTGTATGTGAGCGAATCTTCCCATTGAAATGAATAGGGGAAGTTAGGTGTAATTACACCTACTCACCACTACCCCCGTGTCGGCCAGCATGTAAACAGTAAAGAGGAAGCAGTGCTAATACGGCACGCGCCTCCTCTTCGAACAGCTGATCGGTGGGGGTGCCAGGTGTCGGACCCCCGCCGATCTGATATTGATGACCTATCCTGAGTTAAATAGCTTTCAATCTTCAATGGCACATTCGAGTATAAAAGTAACTCGGTCATTAACTATGACACACATCGTGTATGCAATAAATTGTACATTTTGTCATTTATTGCTTATAGGGTGTACTATGCCAAATTAAAGACATAAATAGGGCAAGACATATAAGCTGGCTCTCAAGGCTTTATGTAACACTTTTCTGGCTGTTAAAACAAAATGAGGCAATGTGCAGAGATGATTACAATGTCTGCAAAACATCATTCTTATTAAATACCTGGAATAAAACGATATAAAATAAAACAACGTCTCAGGATGCACCGTATTTTTAGTTTTATATGATGGCAGTGTGTCTTATAAAGCAAATACTAAGGAGTGCCTCCATTATGGAAGTGCTCACTAGTAAACAGCAGGCGCTGTGGGAAGTGGTGAGTGTAGCACTGCTAGCACTAGTCTGATCTGAGGTCTGATATGGGGGTCTGATATTGGTGTCTGATCTGAGATATGATATGAAGGCTCTGCAACTCGGCAGGCTCACACATGTGCCATTATACACCAATACTATTTCCCAAAGTAACAGCAACCCATATAAACACTGCATATAAAACCTGCCTGGCCCATGTGTTCAATCTTGTGGTTCAGCGGTTCCTCAATACCTATCCCAATTTGTCTGATTTGCTCACCAAGGTGCGACGCATCTGTGCACATTTCCGCAAGTCAACCACAGATGCTGGCACTCTCAGGGCAGTGCAACGGCGCTTACAACTGACTGCTCACCGACTGTTGTGCGACGTGCCCACACAATGGAATTGCACATTACACATGTTAGCCAGGGTTTACCAGCAGCGCAGAGCGATTGTAGACTGCCAGATGACAACTTCCACGAGAACTGGTAGTCAGGTTAGTCAGCTTTTTCAAGTCTACAATGAGGAGTGGACGTGGATGTCTGATATCTGTCAGGTGTTAAGCAACTTAGTCAACACAGATGGTCAGCGCCGATGCCGCCATTATCAGCGTCACCATCCCGCTGCTTTGTCTGCTGAAAAAGTCACTGATCAGCATGAAGTCAGAGGCTTTGCGCTTGTCACAGGAGATGGGGGAAGAAGATACGTAGCTCGATAGCCAGTACACCCTCAGGTCTGTTTCTCAGCGCGTATTGGAGGAGGAGGATGAGGAGGAAGAGAAGGAGATTGTTGGCGAGACTGAAGAGGGTACCTATGCTCATTCCTTCTTATCTGTTGAGCGTGTATGGGCTGAAGAGGAGGAGTTGGAGGAGGAGGAAATGGAGAGTCAGCCTATTGAGGAAAGGGAATTCTTGCGTGTTGGGACTCTTGCGCACATGGCTGACTTCATGTTAGGCTGCCTTTCCCGTGACCCTCGCGTTAGAAGCATTTTTGACAACACCGATTACTGGGTGTTCACCCTCCTGGACCCCCGGTACAAGCAGAACTTTTCTACTCTCATTCCTGTAGAGGAAAGGAGTATGAGAGTGAATCAATATCAACAGTCCCTGGTGCACAAGCTGAAACTATCCTTCCCATCTGACACCGCTAGCGGCAGAGGACGTAATTCTGTGGGCCAACTAGTGGGGGAGAGGAGGGGAGCAGGCAGCTTGTCAAGCACTGGCAGGAGAACACTCTCCAAGGCCTTTTCCAGTTTTATGGCACCCCAGCAAGACTATGTCAGCCGTCCCCCAGTAGGGGGGAGCTGTTCAGAAAGATGGTGAGGGAGTACCTAGCTAACCATACCAACATCCTGCGTGATCACTCTGCTCCATACAACTACTGGGTTGCAAAGCTGGACACGTTGCCCGAACTGGCGCTGTATGCCTTGGAGGTGCTGGCCTTAACTGATAAGCGTACACGCCTGTCAACTGACAGCGCTGACAGGCTGACGATTATTGAAATGAATAAAGCCTGGATTTCACCGGAATGCAAATCTCCAACGGGGGAAAGCAGCTCAACATGAAGATTCTTTATGTATCCTCTCCTCCTCCTCCTCTTCGCACACAAATGCTGAACCAACAGGCAATGTTTCTGAGGGCCAACTGGCGCTCTTTACAAACAATGTTTACTGAGGGCCACCTACAGGCTCTCTCTCCGATAAATTTTTTAGGAGCGTCAACTACAGACACTCAAAAACAATTTTATAGGAGGGTCAACTACAGACACTCAAAAACAATTTTACAGGAGGGTCAACTACAGACACTCCAAAACAAATTTTTGGGAGGCTCACCTACAGCCATTTGAAAGCAATCTCAGTCTGACCAAGGCATTGGTGGTGTCACTGCCATGCTGTGTCAGTGTAAAATTTTATGTGCTTCACCTGCTACCTGAGTGTAACTTGGTCACTCTGGGTTCACCGCCATGCTGTGTCAGTGTAAAAATGTATGTGCTTCACCTGCTACCTCAACTAACTTGGTCGCTCTGGGTTCACCTCCATGCTGTGTCAGTGTAAAATTTTATGTGCTTCACCTGCTACCTGAGTGTAACTTGGTCACTCTGGGTTCACGGCTATGCTGTGTCAGTGTAAAATTTTATGTGCTTCACCTGCTACCTCAATTAACTTGGTCACTTGTTGGTGTCAACACTAGAGTGCGGCTACTATACCGCACACTACAGAATTGTTCACTGCACTGTAGTATATATAACTGAGAGAGAAAAAGGAATTTTTAGACTGCGGCTAATTTAACGGAAACCATTCCATTTTTCACTGGACTGTAGTATATATAACTGAGAAAATACGTATTTTAGAGACTGACGCTGCTGTACAGCACACTACAGAATTGTTCACTGGACTGTAGTATATATAAATGAGAAAAAAACGTAGTCTTTAAATGGCGGCTATGTTACCGCAAACCACTCCATTTTTCACTGGACTGTAGTACATATAACTGAGAAAAAACGTAGTCTTTAAATGGCGGCTATGTTACCGCAATTCACTCCATTTTTCACTGGACTGTAGTATATATAAATGAGAAAAAAATGTAGTCTTTAAATGGCGGCTATGTTACCGCAAACCACTCCATTTTTCACTGGACTGTAGTACATATAACTGAGAAAAAACGTAGTCTTTAAATGGCGGCTATTGTACCGCAAACCACTAAATTTTTCACTGGACTGTAGTACATATAACTGAGAAAATACGTATTTTATAGACTGACGCTGCTGTACAGCACACTACAGAATTGTTCACTGGACTGTAGTATATATATATATATATATATAAATGAGAAAAAAAACGTAGTCTTTAAATGGCGGCTATGTTACCGCAAACCACTACATTTTTCACTGGACTGTAGTACATATAACTGAGAAAAAACGTAGTCTTTAAATGGCAGCTATGTTACAGCAAACCACTCCATTTTTCACTGGACTGTAGTACATATAACTGAGAAAAAACGTAGTCTTTAAATGACGGCTATTGTACCGCAAACCACTACATTTTTCACTGGACTGTAGTACATATAACTGAGAAAATACGTATTTTATAGACTGACGCTGCTGTACAGCACACTACAGAATTGTTCACTGGACTTGTCAGGTCTGGTCACCAGAGAACATAGGTTTCTATGTGTTGCTTGGTATTCTGAGTTTTTGTGTGTTCTGTTTAGTGCCTACGCCTTGCCTTTAACCATGTTCACACTGTGGGGTTGTTTTGGAGCCAACGCCCATCTTCATGTTTTGTTTGTCTTCTTAGGGTTAATACTCAGGTGCTGGGCTGAGTGGCTTCTCAGAATCTGGTCCATTCAGAACCTGGGGGTGGGATATCTTCCTGCATAAATACCTACCTTCCTCTCTGCTCTTTGCCGGTTTTTGCAAATCCTTGCTTTACCTGCTCGTGCGTTTGTATCGTTGTATCCTGACTGCTTTATCTGACCCTTGGCTCGTACCTGACTACTCTACCGTCTTCTGATTTGTACCTACGTTATCTCTGGTTTTCTGACGCGGCTAGTTGACTACTCTTCTGTGTTTTGTTCGTCTCTGTTTGTTGTCCCTTATCCCTGCACCTTAGTCAGAGTAATTGCAGTCCTCGTGGTTGTCGCCGTGTCGCCTAGGACACGGAGGCAAGTAGGCAGGGACAGGGGTTGGGGAGAGCTCAGGGATCACATCCCCCTTTTCTGTGTACCCCAACCTTGACAGGACTGTAGTATATATAAATGAGAAAAAAACGTAGTTTATAAATGGCAGCTATGTTACCGCAAACCACTCCATTTTTCACTGGACTGTAGTACATATAACTGAGAAAAAATGTAGTCTTTAAATGGCGGCTATTGTACCGCAAACCACTACATTTTTCACTGGACTGTAGTACATATAACTGAGAGAATATGTATTTTATAGACTGACGGTGGTGTACAGCACACTACAGAATTGTTCACTGGACTGTAGTATATATAACTGAGAGACAAAACATATTCCCTAGACTGACGCTACTGTATAGTACACTACATAATTGTTCACTGGACTGTAGTGTATAGAAATGATAGAAAAAACGTATTCCCTAGACTGACACTACTGTACAGTACACTACATAATTGTTCACTGGACTGTAGTGTATAGAAATTATAGAAAAACGTATTCCCTAGACTGCACTACAGATCCCAGCAAGCCAAGGTACAGCAGCAGCAGCAAAAATGAGTACTAAGAGGACTTTGAGCAATTTCTTTTGGGTCTGTGTGGACCACGTGCTGTCCCTTCTGCCACCAGTCGCTGTGCACAGTGTGCAGCCAAGATGGCAGTACCTGCACTACAAGTCCCAGCCAGCAGCCAGGAGGAGACCAAAATAAAAAAGGTGCTTGTAGCCCTTAGAAGGGCTGTTGGGTTCTTTGAGCATGATTCCTGCCTAACCAACATCTAAATTCAGGCCCTAACACTGTCCCTGACAGACAGCAGCTCTATCCCTAATCGCATGTTGATTGGCTGAGAAAAGGCACCTAACATGCCGGAAGAGGAAGATGCCATTTCCTCGAGGATCGCGATATGCTCGTCCGAGTAGCGAGCATATGCGAATACCCTAATGCTCAAACGAGCACCAAGCTCAGAAGAGCATGTTCGCTCATCTCTAGTGCACACCTTTTTTAAATTTTTTTTTTGAAAAATATGTTTTGGTCCATGACTAGTATTATTTTACTATCCATTAGTTCTATTGCATGTTCTAAATGGATCATATTTATGCCAGTTCACGTGAACAGTGTGTGAGCCTTTTATATGGTTGAGAAACACATTACATTGCCTTTGTTTTTACTTATGTTATATTGTGTTACTGTTATGACGGTTTCTATGTGTAGCTATACTTGGTTTACTGTTTTCAGCCAGAAAGAGAGATTAGCTTCTGTTTTGGCCTTCCTGACCTGGCTGTGTATAACATGATTTCGGGGGACATTGACTAAAACCAGCGATTTAGGCGTTTGCTGCGCCTAAGTTACGTAGAGGTGCTAACTTAGGCACTAGCCAGGTGACTCGCTTAAATATACACCAGCTTCCTTTTAGGTTTAAGTCATTTTCTACACCAAAAACAGGTGTAGAAACTCATAAATGAGACGGACCAACTGGCCCACCCCCTACCCCGTCCAGACAACTCCCCCCTTTTTCTCCCACCTCAGAAAAGTAGCGCTAGTGGGAAAAAGTCGCAGATTCAGCTGCAGATGTCCTTTGCGACTGAATTTGCGACAAAATAATGCCAAAGAGTGGCGGACATCACAAAATAAATAACCACCTTAATTTCTATGTGACTAGAGGATATGGAAAGGGGTTATCCTCCTGAAAAAAAAACCTTTAATACAATGTAACTATGCCAAATGTCCGAAAGTTACGTTTTAGGTGACTTTAACCCTAATCTTCACCTAATCCAAACCTATACTTACAGGCATCTAGTAACCTAAGGTGTATGTTTCAATTCAAATATGCAATCTCTTAAATGCAATCTATTGCAGATACAATTTAATAATTGCTTCATATCGTCACCTGGAGTCACTTAAAAAGAGTAAAAAAAATGTAAAACATTTTTAAAATATAAAAAATATCAAATTAAAATCACCTCCTTTTTTCCAGATTAAAAATAAACAATAAAAAATAAGCATCATAGACAGTGCCACATCCAAAAACTCCCGTACTACTAAAATCATAAAACATTTATCCAATATAGCAAATGGCCCGAAATGGACAAATCACCATTTTTCAATTGCTTCACCTCCCCCCAAAAAATAATTAAAAAGTGAAAAAAAAACATACACCCCAAAATTGTATCAAGAAAATCTACAGATTGTCTTGCCAAAATGAGCTCTGTAGACATAACTACAATTTATTAGGGGTCAGAATATGGGGACATTTTTTTTGTCAGTATTACAGCACAAAAACTATACAAATGTGGTATAGTTGTAATTGTACTGAGCCAGAGAATGAAGGTAACTGGTCAGTTTTACTGTGCAGGAAACGCCAGAAAAGCAAAACCCATAAAATTGTGGTGGAAGTGTGTTTGTTTGTTTTTTTTTTTCAAAATTCACGCCATTTGAATTTTTTTTAGCTTCCCACACTATATTATATGCAATATTAAATGGTGCCATTAAAAAGTATAATTTGTTTTGCAAAAAACAAGCCCTCAAAAGGCTGTGAGAATGGAAAAATAAAAAGTCATGGTTCCAGGAAGGCCAGGAGTGAAAAATGAAAATGGAAAAATGGAAAACCGTAAGGAAGTGGTTAATGCTGCAGCTGCCAAGCCTGACACATTTATATATGATATGTAAGTATGCTGGGTAGCTGCCTCATCAGATGACTTCACATTAGACTCAAACTTAACCTCCCCGCTCCTAGGCTCCCCTTCAGCTGCAGATGCTTCCCATCACCGGGTACTAATGCTGGCAGCTTCAAGACCCAGTGCAGGCAATCTTGAAGCTGAAGAGGAAGCGGAGAACAGTAAATATCATTGTCCATCACCCATTAGATTAAACAAAAAAGGTGAATTAAGAAAACAAAAAATGCCCCCTTTGTCCACTGTGATCCACTAACCTATCTGACCAGGGGCATAGCAGAGGTAGCAGTCGCTACCTGGCCCAGGAACCTGAGGGGGCCCAAAGATCCTTGTGCTACATAAGAAGACACTGGTATTATGGAAAGTGCTTGATGGTCAAGTTACACCTCTGGCTTGAAGGAAGGGGTTAGGTCGAGAATTCGGCTTTACTGCCCCTGGCCACAAAGCACTGAGGGAAGGGGGCCCAAACTGAATTCTTGCATTAGAACTTGCTGCAGGGCCAGTTATTATAATTTAGCTCAGAAAACAGAGATGGAGAAGGAGCGTATGGCTGGTTATAAGCTTGGATGGCTGCCAGTCATCTGTTCACTCCCTACTAATAGTTCAAGATATATACCATCTAGCAAATATTTCAAATATACATAACCCGAATGTACTATTTGTAGAACTATGTTTCTATTGTATTACTATACAATTTGTACTCTTTCCCCTGTTTCTTTTCTATTAAGAAAATTTTGCACTGTACAGTACTTAAAAAACCCAATAAAAAACTATTGAACAAGAAAATAGAGATGTGCCATAATTATTAAGAAGCATACACCTCTTAATAATTGAGAAGCATCTTAAGTCAGCAGGAAGAGATTGAAGGGGGTAATTTATAAAATGAGCTGTGCCAGGGAAATGGAGTGTTTTGCCTATTTTGTCAGTTGAGTAGGCATTTGCAACAAATGTATGAAATATTTGCTCCAAGTCTGGCAGTTTACATTTACTAAGTGTAGGAAATATATTTTATGGGTGGAGCTATATTTTTAGCCAGGTTTTTGCAAAAAAAAGTTGCAAAAAAGTTGTATTCTAGTACACTAATGCCATACAAACTGACAGAACCTTTGTAATAAATACGTATGATTAGACCTAGGATTGAAAAATCAATAGGTATTTTGTATGTAAAATTTAACAAATGGTGGGTTGTATTGTATTTTGTAAATTTGTCACAAAAAAATGGCTTCAAACCAAGCAGGCACTCACCTCCACTTCACTTTTGTAACTCCCAAGTGGCGAAGGTAGTGTAGAAATGTCTCTTGTGCCTAAATTTAGGCGCATAGGGTTTTTACACCAGCCAGTTTCTTGCATTGAGTGTTAGGGAGGAGAGACATGATTAGTGACTTTATATCTTTTATGTGGCACATCAAATGAGCCTGTGTTATGAAGAATCTATAGCTAGTAAAAATGTTTCTGTTTAGTACCCAGAGTTCCTCTTATGTCATACGTGATTAAATATATTTCCATTACATCATATGTCTGAGCCCAAACTTACTTTTATTGCCTTTGATTACAACTTCCCCAATAAGGCATTTCGAGATGATTTGTCATGTTTATCCCTTGTCAAGTTTCAGCTGCAATGTTTAATATTATAACAATGTGGAGTTTAGATTAAAAATCCTGCTAGTATTATGGAAGATGGTTGAGAATTTCTTAATTCAGCTGCATGAAATACAGAGAGGACGGACAGGACAGACTGTGGTAATGGAGACTGCATACAAGTGCTGCTGCTCATTAGCCACATCCCCATTGCGCATCTAGCACCAAGAAATCTCGCACAGGCAGTAGGCAGTACTGCATCTGCGTGAGATTTCTTGATGCTGGATGCGTGCTATGTGGGCCGTTGTAGAAGGCACATGTGGGCGGAGTTACATCACCTCTATGACATAGCAGGGGGAGGGTTAGTTTCAGCCCTGAAGAGGCGTGCTTGGGCTCTAAAGGAGGGCAGGCTGGGCACTGGAGGGGGGGCGTTCCTGGGCACTTTTAAATGATAATAATTCCCCTCTGGGCACCTTACTCCCAAATTTGCATAATACAAAATTTGGATTTATGCAAAAATGAAAGCCAGAAGAACAGAATGATGGGTACATCAAGAAATAAGGTATTTTATTCTACATGGCAATAGTTGTACTTTCATATTGCTAATCCATTTCCTTTAAGTATTTTATTTTCTTACTGTAATTCCCGGAGAACCCCTTTAATGATTTTACCAATCCTAATAGAAATAATGTATCTGGTATTTCATGTAAATTCATACAGGTGCACAAAATATTGGTCAAATCCCTCAGAGTAAGGCCTCATGCCTTGCCCGGCCGTGTCCATGTTGCGGTCTGCAAACAGTGAGTCCACAATATACAGGCACTGGCCATGTGCATCCCATTCACTTGAATGAGCCCGAGTTCCAGAAAGTTCCGGAATGGAGGCACGGAACCCCACGGAAACACCATGGGATTTCTGTCCATGCCTCCGCACCACAAAAAGTAGTGCATGAACTACTTTTTTGCAGTGCGGATGGTTCACGGACCCATTCAAGTTGAATGGGTCTGAATCCGTCTGTGGAATCTGTAGGGATGTTGCCCGTGCATTGGGGACCACAAATTAGGCCGTTTGTATGAGGCCTAATGGGCAAAAGGCCCCCTGGAGGTGGTGACTGGAATAACATACTACATAGGTGTGAAGCATATTGGGATTTCCTGACACTTTATTTCCCCATGGCTTCAATTTTAAATGTGAAATCATGTTATACTATTAATGGTTGGAATAATAAGTACTGTATCTATATTCCATGTGGGTGTTCACCTGATTGAATTTTTCATGCTGCCTAGCTGCGCGAGATAAGGATTTTTAATGTGTGTGGTTACTTAATGCCCGTAGTTCTCATAGTTGGATAAAGCTGATGAACAAATTCTTTAGTGTAAATATTCAGTGACAATATGGACTACACTACATAATGGATTATGTGATTTTATATTTTGTTTGTTTTTAGTAAGTGACATATATGTGGTTAACTATGTAAATGAACATCCGGTGCATAGTTTAAGATGAATTTCTCGGTCGAAACATGTTAGTAGTACTTGCCAGTATGTTACAAGATTTTTAATGTAATTTCAATAAAGTGGAGTTGATATTATCCTGGTACAGAATCAATACTACATTTATTTGGGCGTCCTTAGATATGCCTCCTTTTCCTGTGAAGCCCCGAACAAATCAGAAAAATGTACAAAACCCCTACTTGCATCGAATTGCACCAAAATTATGGCAATATGCACCATTTGTAGACATATTTTATACGCAGACACATTAGTAAATCTAGGCCAAAGTCTTTACTATTACATAGATTGAAAAAAGATGTGTTCAATGTTTTTCTGTTTATTGTAGAAGTTTCAGATTAAACAGTGCCTTGAGAAAGTATTCGGCCCCCTGGAACTTTTCGACCTTTTGCCACATTTCAGGCTTCAAACAAAAAGATATAACATTTTAAATTTTTGGTGAAGAATCAACAACCAGTGGGTCACAATTGTGAAGTGGAATTAAATTTATTGGATCATTTAAACTTTTCTTTGTAATAATAAAATTGAAAAGTTGGGCGTGCAAAACTATTGGGCCCATTTACTTTCAGTTCAGAAAACTCACTCCAGAAGTTCATTGAGGATCTCTGAATGATCCAATGTTGTCCTAAATGACTGATGAAGATAAATAGAATCCACCTGTGTGTAATCAAGTCTCCGTATAAATGCACCTGCTCTGTGATAGTCTCAGGGTTCTGTTCAAAGCACAGAGAGCATCATGAAGACCAAGGAACACACCAGGCAGGTCCGTGATACTGTTGTGTAGAGGTTTAAAGCCGGATTTGGATACCAAAAAATTTCCCAAGCTTTAAACATCCCAAGGAGCACTGTGCAAGCGATCATATTGAAATGGAAGGAGTATCAGACCACTGCAAATCTACCAAGACCCGGCCGTCCCTCTAAACTTTCATCTCAAACAAGGAGAAGACTGATCAGAGATGCAGCCAAGAGGCCCATGATCACTCTGGATGAACTGCAGAGATCTACAGCTGAGGAGGGGGAGTCTGTCCATAGGACAACAATCAGTCGAACACTTCACAAATCTGGCCTTTATGGAAGAGTGGCAAGAAGAAAGCCATTTCTCGAAGATATCCATAAAAGTCTCATTTACGGTTTGCCACAAGCCACCTGGGAGACTCACCAAACATGTGGAAGAAGGTGCTCTGGTCATATGAAACCAAAATCGAACTTTTTGGAAACAATGCAAAACGATATGTTTGGCGTAAAAGCAACACAGCTCATCACCCTGAACACACCATCCCCACTGTCAAACATCGTGGTGGCAGCATCATGGTTTGGGCCTGCTTTTTATCAGCAGGGACAGGGAAGATGGTTAAAATTGATGGGAAGATGGATGGAGCCAAATACAGGACCATTCTGGATGAAAACCTGTTGAAGACAATGATCCCAAACTTAAAGCAAAATCTACAATGGAATGGTTCAAAAATAAACGTATCCAGGTCTTAGAATGGCTAAGTCAAAGTCCAGACCTGAATCCAATTGAGAATATGTGGAAAGAGCTGAAAACTGCTGTTCATAAATGCTCTCCATCCAACCTCCAAGAGCTCGAGCTGTTTTGCAAGGAAGAATGGGCAAGAATTTCAGTCTCTAGATGTGCAAAACTGATAGAGACATACCCCAAGTGGCTTGCAGCTGTAACCGCAGCAAAATGTGGTGCAACAAAGTATTAATGCAAAGGGGCCGAATAATTTTGCACGCCCCACTTTTCAGTTTTATTATTACAAAAAAAGTTTAAATGATCCAATAAATTTCGTTCCACTTCACAATTGTGACCCACTTGTTGATTCTTCACCAAAATGTTAAAATGTTATATCTTTTTGTTTGAAGCCTGAAATGTGGCAAAAGGTTGAAAAGTTCCAGGGGGCCGAATACTTTCGCCAGGCACTGCATGTATCAAAATCACTAATTAAAATATATTATTATTTTATATTATATTATTATATTATATTATTTTAACCCCCCACCCCCCACCAAGAATTTTGAGTTAAAAAAAGAAGCAGAAATGTTATGGGGTTAGAGATAACAAAATATATAGCAGATAGGAAATAAGAGTAATATAGTGATTCATTGGTTTCCTCTTATTCCTTTGCATATGCAGACTTAACAGTTTAATTTTTTTATCCAGTTAGGGCTTTTGTGGAGCAGCAAAAAATGCATTTAGCACATTGGAAGAGATTTATCAAAGCTTATGTAAGATAAGAGAAAGAGAAAAGATGAGCAGCTGTCGATAGCAAGCATTAACATTTCATTTCACATTTCATAAACAGACTCCAAAAAATAAGACCTGAAATGTCGGTGTTAGCTGTGAGCGTCCAAGTCAAATGATATGAATCATACGGGAGTTAATTATCAAAATTCAATTATATTGATACTAGATTTCCAGGTGACTTAACATCATTATAGGAATATCCAGGCACTCAGTAGGTACATTTCACTGGTAAAATACTGCACCCGTATTACTGAAGTGCAAATTAGCTCTCTTTACAAAAAGAGAAGAGAACTAAGCCTCTAATGCCACCAGATGAAAGATAGCTATTAGAGATGAGCAAGCAGTGCTCGTTACGAGCACTGTAACGCTCGGGTCCCGTGTGAAATACCCGCAGGCATTGCGGATCCGTCCTCATCTGCATGTAAGTCAATGAGGACGGATCGTTTGGTATGACACTCATACCAAACGGTTCCATCCTCACCGTCTTAAGTCAGGTGGGGACGGAACCGTTTGGTGAGTGTCATACCAAACGATCCGTCCTCATTGACTTACATGCAGATGAGGACGGATCCGCAATGCCTGCGGGTATTTCACACGGGACCCGAGCGCTACAGTGCTCGTAACGAGCACTGCTCGCTCATCTCTAATAGCTATCCTATAAGTCAATGGTTGACCTTTTGACAGGCCTTGAGACAGAACGTGGACTGTAGCCTGTTGTACCTCATCTGCAGACAGCTGTATCATTTATTTATTATGTGGCATTACATCTTGATAGAAAAGTACATTTGCAAAAACAAACATAAAACAGCATGCATATAAGCCCTTCTAATTACCATGCAAATTAATGGAGTTTTCCAGACTGCTAATATTGATGATCTATTCTAGGGATAGGTCAACAATGTCAGATCGGTGAGGTCAGACAACCCACCGATCAGCCGTTTCCTGCAGCCTCCAGCTCTAGAATGAGCTCTTGATGGGAACAGGAAGCACAACTCTGTTCAAAGTGTAGTGGCCATGCTGGGTTACTACAGATCATTTCCATGATCATGACCACTACACTGAATAGAGTTGTGTGTCCTGTTCCCTTCAAAGTGTTTATTCCAGAGCAAAAGGCTGCAAGAAACAGCTGATTAGTGGAGGTATGGGTTTTTTGGCCCATCCTTCCACTGAGGATATGTCATTAATATCAGGAACCTGGAAAACCCCTTTAAATTAATTCACAATTTAATAGTTTATGATGACATACAGTGCATTATTTTTTATTGGACTTTCTGGCTGTGATACCCAAAGTTTATTGCAAATTGTAAAATATAATAATAATAATAATAATAATAATAATAATACTAGTAATAATAATATTAATAATAATTGAAGTTGTGACATTTTCTTGGAGTATGTATGTTCTTTCATTGTTTTCATGAGTATCCTCTGGGTTTTTTTTTTTTTTTTTATTTCTTTACCCCAATAAACATACGTGTGTGAGATTGGGAAATCCGATTATGAGTGCAAACAGAGACTGGTATGAATGGTTATAATTAGTGCAGAACATGTTGGTGCTATGTAAGCAATGATTTTGTTCCATATCTGTCACTTTCTTTACTGTAGGTTGCAGATGATGTAATATTAGCCATATTAGCAATGTCCAGGGGAGATGTAAATACCTGTCCATAGACTAATGGGACATAATCTTGTATACTGTATTTCTATAGTGTTGAACCCCTTGATCCCCCTGTTGACATTGTTCCAGTCTAAACTGCAAAGCCAACAAGTGAGAAGCAAGAAAACTGGAAGCACAAGCCTGTGGTCATATTGAATATTGACTTGTGTGTTTTTTATGTGGTTGAGAACAAATACACTAAATGTAATTCAATGTTTATAAGAAGCTGATTCTATGGGAAAGTGCTATTATTTAAAGGCATCATTAACTATTAGTAGTAGTGATCATTAATAGTACTGTATGTCACTAACGTATCACTTCTATCTTTCCTACAGGCATTATGACACACTTTCAAAATGTGCAGAACAAACAGCAAGAAGCGGAAACTGCTTTTGGCCAAACAACTTGGCAGAAAGATTCATCATTGGAATTCACACCAAATTTTTTTCAAACTGTACTTCAGACACAATTATATGGGAAGATCCACCAGATGATATTCTCGCAGCTCTTATTTTAATCCCTGTCTTCTTGACAGCAGCAATGATCAGTTTAGTGGTTTGGTGCAGTAAAAGAAGTGATATTTTTGGATAAATTAATTCCGTTGGGTTTGTGATATGCTGTGACTGGCAAAGTAGCAAAGGAAAAAACAGCCATTTGAAGACCATAGACCACTAATCAAGTGTATAAATATTTAATATGTCCCTCAAAAATTGCATCTGTGCTATTCAGAAATATGCAGGGCACAACAATGATCAATGAATGTAGTTATAATGTTTATTTTTTTCTGTTCTTGCTGTTGTTCTACATTGTACTAACTTTTTCCCTCTGGAGCGACTTCCTTCTCTTTAAAGCAGTACGTCACTATCCATCTTGTACAGCTGGATTTTCAGGGGTGTGCCTGTTGCTGTAAATTATTTTAAATCCTTTTGCAGCAAGTTCTGTTTCAACAAGGGACTATAAAGACTGGATGACAGAACAACAGATGTTAATATTAAACATTGCTCTATTATAGACTATTATAACAGGATGTGTATTACGTGTTTCTTTGTAAGATGCTAACACATAGTGTACAACAGACAAATGCTTGTTTCAAAATGCTTGTTTAAGTTTTTCACTGCTGGTTACATTGGTAAATTGAAAGTTATTTTTTACTTCAACTATAAATCTGCAAATACACCAGTCATAACCATAAAAAGACCCACTTAATGTTGTGTAGGTCTCCCACTTGCCGGCAAAAGAGCTCTGACCATTTGAGGCATGAACTCTTTAGCCCTGGAAACCAAAGCACAAAAAGGAAAAAGAGAGTGTCTGCCCAGGTGTATTTGTCATTTGTTTTTGGGTAGGAGTGACGTGCACCCATAATGTTTTCCATGGGACTGATACAAGTATTTATATTGTATATATACTTTCTAGTAGACATAGGACATTGTAGATAAAGTATATGTCTTTCAAATTGTTCATATTATTTTTTGCTTTCCATTCCAATTTGACAGCAAGAATAGCAATAGCAAAATATCAGAACTGAATCCTGATATAATTTATTTTAATCTAGAGGGATCCATCATGATTCACTGTGATTCATACAGATCACAGATGTACATCATACAGATGTACTTTACCTTTCCTTTCCTCTTCGCTGGGCATGTCACAAGATGAACCAAGTGTTCAAAAGAACATGATTTTGTGATATTGTATCGCAAGATATCTGCTCTAAATGTGTATGTCATAGTATGTCACAACATTGTGTTGAATTCATGAGAAGTGTTTAACCAAATTCATGCTAAGGTAAGAGTGGAGTGGCCACATCTGCAGTTGTCATGGTTATATCAAAGCTGTCATTATGCTATTCGAGCCCTTCAGTTTAATGTTCGATATATTGGGTATTTGCAAATTATATTCATGAAAACTGGAGCACAGATAATTGTATGAGACAAAATTTGTATGTAAAGCACAGTCATTATTCGTTTAATGTACACATTTTTCTAGGAAACCATTTCAATTCTCTTTGTAAAAACCATATTGCATCTGATCCTTGATGTCTACATGATTACTAAAGATGTATTTTTGTAATTTAGACTACTGCTTCTAGGCTGATGTAGATGTAACAAAACACTCAGAAATCCAATAATACAATATATATTTAAGGGGTTATAGGTCATCAATATGACATCAGTGGGGGTCCAATTTCTGGAACCCCTATCGATCAGCTGTTCTAAGAGACCGTGAGCACTTAAGCCTCTTCTAAGGACATGTGACGTTGCGTTCATCGATCACATGGCCAAGGTGGAGCTCAGCTCCATTCAAGTGAATATGGATGAACTGTAATACCAGGAACAGCTGCTATACAATGTATGGTGCCATGCCTGGTAAAGTGTGAGGATAGCACTGCTGACTCCTCAAACAGCTGATCGCCAGGGCTACCAGAATTTAAGCCCTGTCAATCTCATGTTGATGACCTATTCTCAGGATAAATAAACTCCAGAGAACCCCTTTAAGTTCCTCCACTTGAGGCTTACAGTGAGAGTCAGAAGCAATGCTTTTTCCAAAACTATATCTACCTATGTAATCATTTTATTTTATTGGTCCAATAAAAAATATAAAGCAACTTTCCAAATAGTCTTGATTAAACATTTATCTTCTTTACAAACCTATGTGTCTCGCTGGTGACAGGTTACAAATAAATCCTGTGTAGTCTTATCATGTAGTCAATTTCAGTCCTACTGTATTTTGTCTTGTTTCTTGTTCATCTATGAAATATATATTAGTAAATAGAGAACAGAAGATAAACCCAAGAGTCCAAGAGAGTACTACACAGGATTTGTTTGTAATATGGACCATTCTACAACATGGAGTCAGCATAGGAGATGTAGACACAAAATAGCAAGTTGTTTGCTATTTTGTTGCAGTTGTACTGGAGCACTAAAGCAAATTGAATGTAAAGGTGTACATATTTGTTAACTTCTTGGACCACCAACTATACAATGATTTTCTGAAAGCTTCAAATATTATTTATTGAAGCTAGTCCAGTCCATTACCATTCCAGCCTGATAAATTGTGATGACTGATAGCACAAAAGCAAATATGGTATTTCTGGCTGAATTTTAAAACCTAAATGCATCTTTAGCACATGGCATCACTCAGATGTGATTATTTTATAAAACATTTTATAATGAGCTTAATATTTGCCATTAAATGTTCTTAATAAATATTGGCTGTCAAGTCTCTTCTCTATGAATCTGAAAAGTCTACAGCTCATGTTTTATCATTTCTAAATGTGATACGTGTATGTACACTATTGTAAGTTCTTTTTTATTTTTATTTTAAAGTTAAATAAAATAAACCAAGCCTAAATGCTAGGTAATTTATGTTTGATTTTCTTTTGTAAATCAAAGCTATTTTACATTCATTCTCTTTCAGGGATTTCAAATGGTTGACAGCAGCTTTGTTATTTCCATAAAGGGCCTTTAGCTCGTAAATCAATTGAAACCTGGTTTTCCAGAAGTAAAGTACAATAATTATTTTCAGTTCATGGAAATGACGTGTAGGGGTTGCAGTTGAGACTGGACCATTTACTGGCTTGATAGCAGGTGTCACTGTTCCTGAAACGCGGGCCATCAGTACTTCTATTGTGCACTTCCTCTTAGAGTATGTGATCTGAGTTGCATAAGGTGGAAGACAGGAGAGAAGGAGTAAGAATATACTACATCAGGTAGCTGAGCAAAAACGAAATACATTATGTCTTCTTGATTAACCTGTTCACATGCACATTTCTTTGGACAAAACCGGAACATATAGATCCCTTGGTCTACCTCTGCAGACTGCAGTGGATATAATTAATTGGGGGCACACAGAAGGCTCAATTACTTTGTGTGGGCACAAAGAGTGATTCTTACCTTACATGTAAAAAGGAGGTATTATTTTTTTGGAGGTATAAAGAGGGTGCTGTTACCTTGTAGAGGTGCACAAAAGGGGATTTTTATTGGGGTGGAGTAAAGGGGGATAATTACTTTGTCAGAGCACTTTGCTGGGCACTAGTACTGTTTAGGGCCTTAGGGTTATGCCACCTATGCTACCACACAGGGCACATTAGCTTTGCACAGTGCAGACATCACAAAGTTACCTACAGCATCAGTTTCTCTACTGCACCATTCCTTTTCTCTCTTCTTGTTACAACTGTGAGCCAAGGGAGGCTGGAGCACAAAGCTCCTGACAGACACACCAAACATCTACAAGGCCCTCCTGTGCATACAATATCACTGGGAGCTGTCAGCAGTATTCAGCTGCCAGCTCCCAGCACCTTGTATTCTGAACTCAATTTACTTCACACTCTCCCTTCTACTTGTCTCTCCTCTCATTACCCCTCTTACTAGCTCTTCTGTACTTCTACCTCCCCATCTCCCTTCTCCTTTTCGTCCCTTCTTCTAACCCACATCTCCCCCTTTTGTCATTTGTCCACTTTTCTCCCTTCTTGTCATGTGTCCACCTTTTTTCCCACCTTTCTTGTCTACGTTTCATCTGCTTCACCCACCTCCCTCCTAGGCATCTAGGAGTCCCCAAGCTTCTCCCTCTCCTTCACACAACATCAAAGGGAGTCCTATGTCTCAAGGCAAGTCATCCATAAAAATATATGTACAGTCATGGCCAAAAGTTTTGAGAATGATACAAATATTAATTTTTACAAAGTCTACTGCTTCAGTTTTTATAATGGCAATTTGCATATACTCCAGAATGTTATAAAGAGTGATCAGCTTAACAGCAATTACTTGCAAAGTCAATATTTGCCTAGAAAATGAACTTTATCCCCCAAAACACATTTCAACATCATTGCAGCCCTGCCTTAAAAGGACCAGCTAACATCGTTTCAGTGATTGCTCCATTAACACAGGTGTGGGTGTTGATGAGGACAGGGCTGGAGATCAATCTGTCATGATTAAGTAAGAATGACACCACTGGACACTTTAAAAGGAGGCTGGTGCTTGGCATCATTGTTTCTCTTCTGTTAACCATGGTTATCTGTAAAGAAACACGTGCAGTCATCATTGCACTGCACAAAAATGGCCTAACAGGGAAGAGTATCGCAGCTAGAAAGATTGCACCTCAGTCAACAATCTATCGCATCATCAAGAACTTCAAGGAGAGAGGTTCCATTGTTGCCAAAAAGGCTCCAGGGCGCCCAAGAAAGACCCGCAAGCGCCAGGACCACCTCTTAAAAGTGTTTCTTCTGCGGGATCGGGCTACCAGCAGTGCAGAGTTTGCTCAGGAATGGCAGCAGGCAGGTGTGAGTGCATCTGCACGCACTGTGAGGCGGAGACTCTTTTAGCAAGGCCTGGTCTCAAGGAGGGCAGCAAAGAAGCCACTTCTCTCCAGAAAAAACATCAGGGACAGACTGATATTCTGCAAAAGGTACAGGGAGTGGACTGCTGAGGACTGGGGTAAAGTCATTTTCTCTGATGAATCCCCTTTTCGATTGTTTGGGACATCTGGAAAACAGCTTGTTCGGAGAAGACGAGGTGAGCGCTACAACCAGTCTTGTCTCATGCCAACTGTAAAAGCATCCTGAAACCATTCATGTGTGAGGTTGCTTCTCAGCCAAGGGAATCGGCTCTCTCACAGTCTTGCCTAAAAACACAGCCATGAATAATGGAAAGAATGGTACCAGAATGTCCTCCGAGAGCAACTTCTCCCAACCGTCCAAGAGCAGTTTGGCGATCAACAATGCCTTTTCCAGCATGATGGAGCACCTTGCCATAAAGCAAAGGTGATAACTAAATGGCTCAGGGAACAAAACATAGAGATTTTGGGTCCATGGCCTGGAAACTCCCCAGATCTTAATCCCATTGATAACTTGTGGTCAATCATCAAGAGACGGATGGACAAACAAAAACCTACAAATTCTGACAAAATGCAAGCATTGATTGTGCAAGAATGGACTGCTATCAGTCAGGATTTGGTCCAGAAGTTGATTGAGAGCATGCCAGGGAGAATTGCAGAGGTCCTGAAGAAGAAGGGTCAACACTGCAAATATTGACTTGCTGCATTAACTCATTCTAACTGTCAATATAAGCTTTTGTTATTCATAATATGATTGCAATTATATTTCTGTATGTGATAAAAACATCTGACAAACACACATAAAAACCAGAGGGCAGCAGATCATGTGAAAATATAATAATTGTGTCATTCTCAAAACTTTTGGCCATGACTGTATATATGCATGTATGCTGTAAAATGTATTGTATTTATTCAGTTAGTAATTAGTCCTATAAATATTTTATAAGATTGTATATAACAAATATGTATAAACACACATATATATAACTGTGCTATTTTTGAAACTCTAGTAACGGTGAATAGTGGTGAACGTGGCTGCACCTGTTTGCCAGCTTTATCCCTTCACTTTGGAGGCCCCAGCTCGAGATAGGTGCACGACCTGCATCTGTCTGACTTTTGCGGTAAATCTTAGTGCTACAGTATGCCATAAATGTTGAGCTGGGTTGACCCCTTTAATGAATCTGTCCTCAAGATGTGCATAGTAGACATTGACAAATCTGCCACTTAAACCCTTAACACAGCATGGCTTACATGTATGTCATTCTTATTAGGTGGACACAGGAACTGACAGCGGGCTTTCTCTGCAATAGTAAACTACAGTTCCCATCAGCAGCCTGGGAACACAATTCCAATTTTGCTATTGATGTATGCTTATTGTACAAACAAAATAAAATCCTTCTTTCCCCATTAGGGTCTGTCATTTCTTCACACAATGTATCTTACCATTAGCATTTGCTTTATGTCATTATGTCCAAAAAACTTAAAAAAATGCTATGTTTTTGAAAAGAAACAAGGAATACAAAAAATTTCACATAATGAACAAAAATGCCAGGAGCAAAAAAAGCACTTTAGTTTCCGGTGTTTCTCATAAACCTTTAGTCTGGAGCTGGCGTTTTTACCATAAAAAAACTTGCAAAAACTGCCACTAAAAATCAGTGCAGGAAAGCACCCTTAAAATTGTGTTTTTTAAGATTTTATATAATGTCAGTAGGTAGGGACAGACACGGACAATGATGCCTAACTGGAACCCCATCTGCTTTCCCTGCAGAGGTCACATTACAAGTAATCCAAAAGTACATAAACAGGAACCAGGAACACAGCTAGTGAGTCAGAGACTATCACTGGCAAAGGTGTATGGTCAGGAGGAAATTTAAATAAACTCCATAAACTCAGCGTTCCATAGGTCAGTTTACATTCTTCACAGCAACTGGGCAGCTGGGCTGTCACTCAGCCCAAAGCCAATAGCTTCTAGCACACACACGCTGCAGGGAGAAACAGAGCATTGCGCTCACCAGGGGGCATGGCCTGGCAACATGTCTCACCCATTGTGGCTATTCTGTTGCCAGAGACGACAGTGCTGGATCCCGGACTGGTGAGTTTGTGACACTACAATTGTTAACCACTTGAACTATAAACATACCATGCTATTTAAACTGCTGTAGAACATAAACACACAAAAAAGGTAGAATTTTTCCACCCCTTCCCTCACTCACACAAAAAATGCAATTAAGAAGTTCGCTGTACCCCAAAATGGTACCAATGAAGACTACATCTCGTCCTGCAAAAAACATGCCCTTACACAGCTCCATTGTTGGAAAAATAAAACAAAGTTCAGACTGTGCCAACAAAAAAGTGTTAGTGTAGGCAAATAAAAACATATATTTGGCATCACCATAACTGTGCCAACCAATCATGCTATAATGGATGATTTTTTCCATTCTTACAGAAAAAAAGTTAATCAAAATTAATTTATATAGGCTTGAGTAAATCAAGTTAGAATACGTAGATAAGAATACCGTAGTAATTTGTTGAACTCTCTCACAACTTCGGGTGAGATGAAATTTGCCTACATTGAGCCAATATAGAAACAGCATTAACAACAAAGCTTTTGAACAAATTGACTTTGGATTTACGATCAAAAGCTTGATTCGCCTAGTTATATGTATTCAAGAATGGTTTCATAGTAACTTACTATGAAATCCGCATAATGGATCTGTCTGGTTTCCATTATGCAGGAGTCCTCTCCTGCATAACGGAAACAAGACGGATCCGTTATGAGGCCCATAGACTTCTATTATGACAGAATGCAAAATTGAGTGCTTCTTAAAGGCATTCTGTTATGCATTCCGTCATAGAATTCTTTTGTGGCCCGTGGTAACGGGATTCATATCGGAATTGTAATAAAAACCAAAAGCAAACCCAAACTCCAAACTCAAACTTGTAAAACACAAGTTCATTTATCCCTACTCATGAGCTAATATAAATTGGTTTCCAAGAACCTGCATTATAGTCCTTGCAGCCTCTGCCGGTGAAGAGTCACAGTTAGGGTACGACCCAATGATGCTGCTGGCAGCATATGCAAAGCCAAGACAATTTGTGATAGCCATGGGCTGCATAATTTTACTATGAAATTGTCTGCCACAAAGGCATTCCTTCAAGTCATATCCTTATTAATAAGCTCCTGATCTCCCCACCCACCGGCCAATAATGAACAGATTTTTACAAGGTAGAAAACTTAGTTCTACAGAATCATAATGACATAAAGCTGTCACTATGTTCCTGTAGAAGTAAGGTCAAGCAGAGGCACATGCATTATAAATCATAATGCTGTGCGTTCCTTCAAGTCCAGAACGGAGGATCACACTCACACACGGAGCGTAATTCCCGCAATGAACTTGCTTGTTTGAAACAGCCCTTATTGCATTAAAAAAGTATTAAAGAACATAAAAATATAAAACAGCACATTTGGGGGAACAAAATTTCCCGTTCATCAGGTTAAAAATACATTGTAATTTTCCTATGTATATACCAATTTAATTCAACACATTTTCCTACCTCAATATACCAGTTCAATCCAACATATTTTCCTGCATCAATACACAAGTGTAATTCAGCACATTCTAGTGCATCAATATATCAGTTTATTTAATGCATTCTAGTCCATCAATATAGCAGCTGAATTCAACACATTTTCCTACATCAATAAACCAGCTTTATCCAGCACATTTTCTTATGTCAATATAAAAGTTTATTTTAATGCATTTTCCTGCATAAATATACTATTTTAATTCAGCGCTTTTTACTGCATCAACATACCAGTTTGATTTAATGTTTTCCTGCATCAATATGTTAGTTTTATTCAACACATTTTCCTGCATCAGTGTACCAGTTTAATTCAATGTGTGTGTTACTGCATCAATATACCATTGCAAATTGGCAGTACCTGTGTACCTGTGTAGCAGGAGAGGTTTAATTGCATCTCTGTTATTTACCAAACAATCTGTTGCAATTTCACTACCGTTTAATAATCAGTGTATCAAACCTGTGATTTGTTATTGTTTAAATAGGCCTCAGAGTGGTAAATGACTGAGTGAAAAATTAAAGATCCATGCCTTGTCATTCACAAGTGAGAAAGTGGGTGGCTGTAGTAGCGCAAATAGGAGTAGCAGCACAGTCACACCACACATCTGGCCAGTAGTAGTAGCAGCAGCTGACCACAGTTCTCATTCCAGTAGGCACCATATGTTTTTTTGAGGATAAAGAGAGAAGGTTCAAGTGTAGGACCCCATGCACAGCTGTGTTGGTGGTAATAGTAGTGGCACTTGTAGCCACAGTAATAGTGATAGGGGGAATGGTAGCCATGGCAACAGTGGCATTTGAGAAAATACAGAGGAGGGTATTTCACAGTCTGATAAAAGTGTCTGGGAGAGTGAGGACTATGATGATGATTATGTGTTGGACATAACCTGGGAGCCCAATTGGTGTTCTGAGGAGAAAGTGTCAGAGGAGGAGGCTGGTGGCCATGATAGCATTAAAGAGCATAGGCAATGTAATTGACTTTTTCAAAGCACTTTTCTTCTCCTTATATTGCTCTATTCAAGGTGTGTGTGGTTTATTGTGGAGGATTGGTGCGTCTTGTTGTGGATGCTTTTTTATTGTTTTTATTATTTGCTTGTTTTTTCTTTACATCTTTAATAAACTATTGTGATTTTATATGTATATATTTTATGTTATTTTAGTGTATGTGTATTTTGTATTCTTTATGTGGATTTCTAAGGAATGGGATACCTTAAATATGATATCAGGTTCGAGGAATATCCTTCATTCAATCCTGACAAATTGAATAATACTAGTCATGTGATTGGCAAAAGTTAGAGAATGGGGAAATATGGATTTAAGCATAATAATATGAAAGTGTTTGACAGTGAATATTGTGCATTTGCTATCAGTAGATTATATCATAAACACTAAATAATGTGCTGTCATACACTGGGTTTTCGTGTATGCCCTTGATATTCATCAATGTTTCAGAAATGCACTTTGCTATGAATTATTTGATTTATGTTAAATAGTTGTGCATTTGTAGCAGAAAGGGACATAATAAATTGGTATCTATTGATTATAAAATTATATATGTTGTTTATTACGCTAATATGAGTGGTAATTCGTTGGTTTCAAAATGATGGCAAGACCCCTAGAAGAAGCTACTTTGCTAAACTTGAATTGGGCAGGCAAAGTCATCAGGCAATGAGTTGTTCGTGTTTGAGATTTTATGAGCCTTTTAATTTTTTTTTTGCGGGTTGTTAATAAATTATGCATGTAAAAGGCATTGTGACTGCTGACTGTTTTTATTGAAGGCATGTCCACTAGTGTTTCACCGTAGGAATTCAGTAGGTGCAAGCCAAAGCATAGGTGGAGTTGAAAAGTTTGCTGTGTTAGCTGACGGATAATTACATCTGGTCTGCACGTATACTGACTGAGCTACCTCTCTGGATATCAGTTTTAGAAACAAGTAGGCAGGACAAGTAGAATTGCTTCTTTTTGATAATAACTATTGGAGGTAGACCTAATCCTTTTACGTTGCTGTACTCTGTATTTGAATGATGCAAAACATGATGATTGATCTCATGGCACTAGAATGCTTTTAAGATTCAATTAAAATAATCCACCACTAGGATTATGAGTAGTATATTAACTAGAGTCAAACATTTCATTGAATAAACAACTAATGAATAAACAATAGAGATGAGCAAGCATACTCGTCCGAGCTTGGTGCTCGTTCGAGTATTAGGGTACTCGTAAGTGCTCGCTGCTCGGACGAGTATCTCGCCATGCTCGAGGAAATGGCAACTTCCGCATCGTGCTTTTTTGGCGCCTATAAACTCAGCCAATCACAAGCCAGGAGACTCTGCGATACACCCAGCATCACGTCGTTAGGGATAGAGCTGCTGCGTTTCAGGGAGAGTGTTAGGGCCTGCATTTAGTTCTCTGTTAGGCAGGAATCACCCACAAAGAACCCAACAGCCTTTCTAAGGGCTACAAGACATTTTTTTTTGTCGCCTGGCTTGGCTGGCTGGCTGGCACTAGTAGTGCAGCTATCGCCATATATAACCCCCTTTTTTTAATGTTATATCTCAGTGATACAAATCCATTTTACACAGCAGTGTGCAACCACTCTGTGTGTCACAGTTCAGCTGTCCACTCACGCCAATCCGTATTTTCTGTCCAGGTGACACTTTCTGTACGTCACTTAATACAACCAAGTCTTTTGCTGCCTGTCACGTATATAGCTTGATCCCAAAAATCTCTGTGCGACATTTGTCTGGGTCGCAGTCTAAATAGCCACCGTCAGTAGGGTGTCAGTTAGCTGTAGGATAGTTTCTGCACGTCACGTTCCAAAAAAAACAAAACTACAAAAAAATATATAAAAAAATATATAAAAAAATAGTTTTTTAGTTGTTTTAGCTCAGTGATACAAATCCATTTCACACAGCTGCGTGCAACCACTCTGTGTGTCACAGTTCAGCTGTCCACTCACGCCAATCCGTATTTTCTGTCCAGGTGACACTTTCTGTACGTCACTTAATACAACCAAGTCTTTTGCTGCCTGTCACGTATATAGCTTGATCCCAAAAATCTCTGTGCGACATTTGTCTGGGTCGCAGTCTAAATAGCCACCGTCAGTAGGGTGTCAGTTAGCTGTACGATAGTTTCTGCACGTCACGTTCCAAAAAAAACAAAACTACAAAAAAAATATATAAAAAATAGTTTTTTAGTTGTTTTAGCTCAGTGATACAAATCCATTTCACACAGCTGCGTGGAACCACTCTGTGTGTCACAGTTCAGCTGTCCACTCACGCCAATCCGTATTTTCTGTCCAGGTGACACTTTCTGTACGTCACTTAATACAACCAAGTCTTTTGCTGCCTGTCACGTGTATAGCTTGATCCCAAAAATCTCTGTGCGACATTTGTCTGGGTCGCAGTCTAAATAGCCACCGTCATTAGGGTGTCAGTTAGCTCTACGATAGTTTCTGCACGTCACATTCCAAAAAAAACAAAACTACAAAAAAAAATATATAAAAAAAATATATAAAAAATAGTTTTTTTGTTGTTTTAGCTCAGTGATACAAATCCATTTCACACAGCTGCGTGGAACCATTCTGTGTGTCACAGTTCATTACACTCACTCATATCCGTATTTTCTGTCCAGGTGACACTTTCTGTACGTCACTTAATACAACCAAGTCTTTTGCTGCCTGTCACGTATATAGCTTGATCCCAAAAATCTCTGTGCGACATTTGTCTGGGTCGCAGTCTAAATAGCCACCGTCAGTAGCGTGTCAGTTAGCTCTACGATAGTTTCTGCATGTCACGTTCCAAAAAAAAAACAAAACTACAAAAAAATATATTAAAGAAAATATATAAAAAAATAGTTTTTTTGTTGTTTTAGCTCAGTGATACAAATCCATTTCACACAGCAGTGTGGAACCATTCTGTGTGTCACAGTTCAGCTGTTTACTCACTCCAATTCGTATTTTCTATCCAGGTGACACTTTCTGTACGTCACTTAATCCAACCAGGTCTTTTGCTGTAACGTATATAGCTTGATCAAAAAAATCTCTGTGCGACATTTGTCTGGGTCGCAGTCAAAATAGCCACCTTTAACAGGGTGTGAGTTAGGTCTACGATAGTTTCTGCACGTCACGTTCCAAAAAAAACAAAACTACAAAAAAAATATAAAAAAAATATATAAAAAAAATAGTTTTTTTGTTGTTTTAGCTCAGTGATACAAATCCATTTCACACAGCTGCGTGGAACCATTCTGCCTGTCACAGTTCAGTACACTCACTACAATCCGTATTTTCTGTCCAGGTGACACTTTCTGTATGTCACTTAATTAAACCAGACTGAACAAGTTTGTGGGTTTCAGTACACCAGTGTGTCATTGCAGAGGTTTTCTCTCTGCAATGACACACAAAATTTTAGATGAAATAGACTAATTTTAGACTACAACCGTTCGAAGCATCTTGATAATCCACACCCCCAACTCTGCCAGGCCATGCCCCCTCCCACTCCGTAGGCAACGGGGATTGAAAAAAATCAGCTGCAGGGGTGGGAGGGTGAATTTCTCTCTGCAACGACACACAAAAATCGTAGATGAAATTGACTAATTTTAGACCACAACCATTCAGTACTAATAAAAGATGTTTTTTTCCACTGCTACCCATTGCGGGTCCCCATAAATTACCATGTCATCGACCTGTAATTCATGCCACTCTGACCCCCGCCCCAGATCTCTCAAAACCACGCTCCGACTCTGTCAGGCCACGCCCCCTCCCACTCCGCAGCCAACGGGGATTGAAAAAATGAAGGTAAAAATCAACTTCTGTCAGCTGCAGGGGCGGGAGGGAGGTTGGATTTCTTTCTGCAACAACATACAGAAACATTAAATGAAATAGATTAAATGACCCCTCCCACTCCGCAGCCAATGGAGATTGAACAATTGAAGGTAAAAATCAACATCTGTCAGCTGCAGGGATGGGAGGGAGGATGACTTTCTCTCTGCAACGACACACAGAAACATTAAATGAAATAGATTAAATATACCCGCGCAAAGCAATGTTTTCTTCCACTGCTACCCATTGTGTTTCTTCAAATTACCATGGCATTAACCTATAATTCAGGCCACCCTGAAATGAAGGACTTAACCCCCCCCCCGTGTCCCATTAAACCACACCCCTCTCACTCCACGGCCAATAGGGATTGAAAAAATGAAGGTAAAAATCACCTCCTGTCAGCTGCATTGACTTTCTCTCTGCAACGACACACAGAATCATTAAATGAAATAGATGAAATTTACCCAGGCGAAGCCGGGTCTTTCTGCTAGTTTTTTATATACCGTATTTTTCGCCCTATAAGACGCACCGGCCCATAAGACGCACCTAGGTTTTAGTGTAGGAAAATAAGAAAAAAATATTTTTCATCAGATCCTCTTATCAGACTGCCCATAAATTTAAGGACATCACATCAGACCCCCATATCAGCCCCCTGTGCCCCCATACCATCTCACTGTGTTCCCACCAGACCTCAGATCAGCAGAATGTGCCCCCATCAGACCTCAGATCAGCAGAATGTGCCCCCATCAGACCTCAGATCAGCAGAATGTGCCCCCATCAGACCTCAGATCAGCAGAATGTGCCCCCATCAGACCTCAGATCAGCAGAATGTGCCCCCATCAGACCTCAGATCAGCAGAATGTGCCCCCATCATACCTCAAATCAGCAGAATGTGCACCCATCAGACCTCAGAGCAACAGTATGTGCCCCCATCAGACCTCAGATCAGCAGAATGTGCCCCCATCAGACCTCAGATCAGCAGAATGTGCCCCCATCATACCTCAAATCAGCAGAATGTGCCTCCATCAGACCTCAGAGCAACAGTATGTGCCCCCATCAGACCTCACATCAGCAGAATGTGCCCCCATCAGACCTCATATCAGCAGAATGTGCCCCCATCATACCTCAAATCAGCAGAATGTGCCCCCATCATACCTCAAATCAGCAGAATGTGCCCCCATCAGACCTCAGAGCAACAGTATGTGCCCCCATCAGACCTCACATCAGCAGAATGTGCCCCCATCAGACCTCATATCAGCAGAATGTGCCCCCATCAGACCTCAGATCAGCAGAATGTGCCCCCATCAGACCTCAGATTAGCGTTTTGTGCCCCTTCACGCCTCAGATCAGCGTCTTGTGCCCCTATCAGACCTCAGATCAGCCCACCCAGCCACTTAAAGACCATACTTACCTGTTCTGCGCTGCCGCTGCCGTCCGGTCCCACGCTCCGCGCTCCTCTCTCTTCCCTGCCGGCACGCACTATGACCTGACGCTGCAGAAGTGATTATCCCTTTAAGAGCGACTGCCCCTTTAAGAGGGACTGTCCCGTTAAGAGGGATTGTCCCTTTAAGAGGGACTGCCCCTTTAATAGGGACTGCCCCTTTAAGAGGGACTGCACCTTTAAGAGTGACTGCCCCTTTAAGAGTGTCTGTCCCTTTAAGAGTAACTGCCCCTTTAAGAGTGACTGTCCCTTTAAGAGTGACTGTCCCTTTAAGAGTGACTGTCCCTTTAAGAGCGACTGCCCCATTAAGAGTGACTGTCCCTTTACATCACGGCGCAGACCGATGTGTGGCTGGCACCGCTGAACCTCAAGCCAGGCATGGTTGTGTGTGACAACGGGCGTAACCTGGTGGCGGCTCTGCAACTCGGCAGACTGACACATGTGCCATGCCTGGCCCACGTGTTCAATATCATAGTTCAGCGGTTCCTCAAGACATACCCCAATCTGTCTGATTTGCTCACCAAGGTGCGCCGCATCTGTGCGCATTTCCGCAAGTCGACCACAGATGCTGCCACTCTCAGGCAGCGCAGCGCCGCCTACAACTGCCCGCTCACCGACTGTTGTGCGACGTGCCCACAAGATGGAATTCGACATTAAACATGTTATCCAGAGTTTACCAGCAGCGCAGAGCGATTGTAGACTGCCAGATGTCAACTTCCACCAGAACTGGTAGTCAGGTCAGTCAGATTCCTCAAGTCTACAATGAGGAGTGGACGTGGATGTCTGATATCTGTCAGGTGTTGAGCAACTTTGAGGAGTCAACACAGATGGTCAGCGGCGATGCCGCCATTATCAGCCTCAACATCCCGCTGCTTTGCCTGTTGAAAAACTCACTGCTCAGCATCAAGTCGGATGCTTTGCACTTGTCACAAGAGACGGTGGAGGAAGATACGTCGCTTGATAGCCAGAGCACCCTCCGGTCTGTTTCTCAGTGCGTATCGGAGGAGGGGGATGAGGATGAGTAGGAAGAGGAGGAGAATGTCGGCGAGACAGTAGAGGGTACCAGTGCTCAGTCCTTAACTCTTGAGCGTGTATGGGCTGAAGAGGAGGACTTGGAGGAGGAGGAGGAAATGGAGAGTCAGGCCAGTGAGGAGAGGGAATTCTTGCATGTTGGGACTCTGGCGCACATGGCAGACTTTATTTTTGGCTGCCTATCCCGTGACCCACGTGTTAGAAGAATTTTTTCAAACACCGATTACTGGGTGTTCACTCTCCTGGTCCCACGGTACAAGCAGAACCTTTCCACTCTCATCCCTGCAGAGGAAAGGAGTATGAGAGTGAATAGATATCAACAGGCCCTTGTGCACAAGCTGAAACAATCTTTCCCATCTGACGCCACTAGCGGCAGAGGGCATGGTTCTGTGGGCCAAGTAGCGGGGGAGAGGAGGCGAGCAGGCAGCTTGTCCAGCACTGGCAGGGGAACGCTCTCCAAGGCCTTTGCCAGTTTTATGTCACCCCAGCAAGACACTGTCACCTGTCCCCAGTCTAGGCAGAGTATGGGGGAGCTGTACAGAAAGATGGTGAGGGAGTACCTAGCTGACCATACCAACATCCGTAGCGATCACTCTGCTCCATACAACTACTGGGTTTCAAAGCTGGACACGTGGCCTGAACTGGCGCTGTACGCCTTGGAGGTGCTGGCCTGCCCTGCTGCTAGCGTGCTGTCAGTGTGGGTATTCAGTGCAGCTGGTGGCGTCATCACCGATAAGCGTACACGCCTGTCAACTGACAGCGCTGACAGGCTGACGCTTATTAAAATGAACAAAGCCTGGATTTCACCGGAATTCAAATTTCCTCCGGGGGAAAGCAGCTAAAGATTAACATTACTTATGTATCCAATTCCTCTTCTCTACTCCTCCTACTACTCCTCCTCCATGTCGTCTTTGCCTAACGCTGACTAAAAAAACGCCATTTTTTAGAGGTCCAACTGGCACTCTTTTACGACAATTTTTCAGGAGGGCCCCCTACAGGCCCTCTCTTCAAACAATTTTTCCGGAGGTCCACCTACAGGCCCTCTCTCCAAAAAATTTTTCCGGAGGTCCACCTACAGGCCCTCTCTCCAAACAATTTTTCCGGAGGTCCACCTACAGGCCCTCTCTCCAAACAATTTTTCCGGAGGTCCACCTACAGGCCCTCTCTCCAAACAATTTTTCCAGAGGTCCACCTACAGGCCCTCTCTCCAAACAATTTTTCCGGAGGTCCACCTACAGGCCCTCTCTCCAAACAATTTTTCCGGAGGTCCACCTACAGGCCCTCTCTCCAGTTCCAGTTTCCAGTTTTATTTTGCGCAAACTGCGTAAATTTCTTTTTGGTATAGGTGTGAAAAATAATATTACCTGCGTATCTATATTGCCCAACATTGGGTACGGTAGCAACAAGAAGAACAAACATATGCTGCCCACAGGGTTCCGCAAATTCCTGGTCCACAATGTCAAGGAGCTCGAGGTTCTGTTGATGAGCAACAAGTCCTTCTGTGCAGAAATCGCCCACAACGTCTCCTCAAAGAACCAAAAGACCATTGTGGAGAGAGCGGCACAGCTCGCCATCAAAGTGACGAACCCCAACGCCAGACTGCGCAGCGAAGAGAACGAATAAATATCTCTGTGGTTATTTGTGCTAAATAAAAGTTAAATAAACACAAAAAAAAAAAAAATGATCTGTTCCTGTGCCTGATCCACCCAAGTTGAATCTGTCCCATCATGAGAAAGTCCCCCCAAGTAGTCCCCACTGTAACTTGCTTCCCATACAACTTCCTCACCCCCCTACACCTGTGTCTCGCCATTGTCCACCACCTCCTCAGACAACACTGGTAAATCCCCACTGTCAGCACACGGAGACTGCAAAAGGTCTTGCGAATTGGGGCAGAGAATGTTCTGGGGTAGCACATCAGAGAAGGGGTGACTACGGGGTTCCAGGGAGTAAGTGACAACATGCAATCTCCATCCAAAAAGTCATATTGAGGCTCACCACCATGCTTTACACTGCAATCCTATTACTGAGGCTCACCACCATGCTTTACACTGCAATCTTATTGAAAGACAGACAATCAGGGGTTAACCGCCAGGTTGTCAGGCAGCATTTTTAAGTGGGTCACCATTACCGTGTCCCTGAAAATTGCCTTGGGGTCATCGCCAGACTATTTTTATGAAAGGCCATGGGGTTCTATACACACAGTGCTGACGGAAGCCCATCAGCCTTTCTAAACACAATTGAATCTGTCCCATCATGAGAAAGTCCCCCCAAGGAGTCCCCACTGTAACTTGCTTCACTTTCAACTACCTCACCCCCCGACACCTGTGTCTCGCCATTGTCCACCACCTCCTCAGACAACACTGGTAAATCCCCACTGTCAGCACACGGAGACTGCAAAAGGTCTTGCGAATTGGGGCAGAGAATGTTCTGGGGTAGCACATCAGAGAAGGGGTGACTACGGGGTTCCAGGGAGTAAGTGACCACATGCAATCTCCATCCAAAAAGTCATATTGAGGCTCACCACCATGCTTTACACTGCCATCCTATTACTGAGGCTCACCACCATGCTTTACAACTGAAATCTTATTGAAAGACAGACAATCAGGGGTTAACCGCCAGGTTGTCAGGCAGCATTTTTAAGTGGGTCACCATTACCGTGTCCCTGAAAATTGCCTTGGGGTCATCGCCAGACTATTTTTTATGAAAGGCCATGGGGTTCTATACACACAGTGCTGATGGAAGCCCATCAGCCTTTCTAAACACAATTGAATCTGTCCCATCATGAGAAAGTCCCCCCAAGGAGTCCCCACTGTAACTTGCTTCACTTTCAACTACCTCACCCCCCGACACCTGTGTCTCGCCATTGTCCACCACCTCCTCAGACAACACTGGTAAATCCCCACTGTCAGCACACGGAGACTGCAAAAGGTCTTGCGAATTGGGGCAGAGAATGTTCTGGGGTAGCACATCAGAGAAGGGGTGACTACGGGGTTCCAGGGAGTAAGTGACCACATGCAATCTCCATCCAAAAAGTCATATTGAGGCTCACCACCATGCTTTACACTGCCATCCTATTACTGAGGCTCACCACCATGCTTTACACTGCAATCTTATTGAAAGACAGACAATCAGGGGTTAACCGCCAGGTTGTCAGGCAGCATTTTTAAGTGGGTCACCATTACCGTGTCCCTGAAATTTGCCTTGGGGTCATCGCCAGACTATTTTTTATGAAAGGCCATGGGGTTCTATACACACAGTGCTGACGGAAGCCCATCAGCCTTTCTAAACACAATTGAATCTGTCCCATCATGAGAAAGTCCCCCAAGGAGTCCCCACTGTAACTTGCTTCACTTTCAACTACCTCACCCCCCGACACCTGTGTCTCGCCATTGTCCACCACCTCCTCAGACAACACTGGTAAATCCCCACTGTCAGCACACGGAGACTGCAAAAGGTCTTGCGAATTGGGGCAGAGAATGTTCTGGGGTAGCACATCAGAGATGGGGTGATTATGGGGTTCCAGGGAGTACGTGACCACATGCAATCTCCATCTAAAAAGTCATACTGAGGCTCACCACCATGCTTTACACTGCAATCCTATTACTGAGGCTCACCACCATGCTTTACACTGCAATCTTATTGAAAGACAGACAATCAGGGGTTAACCGCCGGGTTGTCAGGTAGCATTTTTAAGTGGGTCACCATTACCGTGTCCCTGAAAATTGCCTTGGGGGTCATCGCCAGAACTATTTTTTTATGAAAGGCCATGGGGTTCTATACACACAGTGCTGACGGAAGCCCATCAGCCTTTCTAAACACAATTGAATCTGTCCCATCATGAGAAAGTCCCCCCAAGGAGTCCACAATGTAACTTGCTTCACTTTCAACTACCTCACCCCCCGACACCTGTGTCTCACCATTGTCCACCACCTCCTCAGACAACACTGGTAAATCCCCACTGTCAGCACACTGAGACTGCAAAAGGTCTTGCGAATTGGGGCAGAGAATGTTCTGGGGTAGCACATCAGAGATGGGGTGATTATGGGGTTCCAGGGAGTACGTGACCACATGCAATCTCCATCTAAAAAGTCATACTGAGGCTCACCACCATGCTTTACACTGCAATCCTATTACTGAGGCTCACCACCATGCTTTACACTGCAATCTTATTGAAAGACAGACAATCAGGGGTTAACCGCCAGGTTGTCAGGCAGCATTTTTAAGTGGGTCACCATTACCGTGTCCCTGAAAATTGCCTTGGGGTCATCGCCAGACTATTTTTTATGAAAAGGCCATGGGGTTCTATACACACAGTGCTGACGGAAGCCCATCAGCCTTTCTAAACACAATTGAATCTGTCCATCATGAGAAGTCCCCCCAAGGAGTCCCCACTGTAACTTGCTTCACTTTCAACTACCTCACCCCCCGACACCTGTGTCTCGCCATTGTCCACCACCTCCTCAGACAACACTGGTAAATCCCCACTGTCAGCACACGAGACTGCAAAAGGTCTTGCGAATTGGGGCAGAGAATGTTCTGGGTAGCAC